>APFE031495985.1:0-10030 GCA_000404065.3 Pinus taeda
GAGTAGAAGACATTGCTTTTATTAATGGTTCTTTCATATGGAATAATCGACAGGGAAGTAAGCACTAGAGCGCCTCTCATTTGGCTCATTCTTTATTTCAAATAAAACCCTACAACAGGAATTGTTTCTTTAAGTTTTGATCCTCCCCTACATGGGATCAGATCATTGGCCCATTTTCTTGGAAATTGACCTGAGGATGGCATTGAGGAACCAGCGAGGAACCAACCTTTTCATTTCAAATTTTTATGGCTTGAAAAACCAAATTTCATTTCTAAGCTAGAAGACTGGTGGAAGGGTATTAGTGTGTTTGGGAGCAATCAAATGGAGAATTTCTAGTTGAAGTTGAAGGCACTAAAAGGAAGGATTAAACAATTGACTCGGTCATATTTCAGTAAAATTCATTATGAAAAGTGAAACCTGGAGGAAGAAATGTGGTCAATCTAGTAGTGGATAATTTTAGAAGGTAGGACTGAAACCCTCATTGTTCAGGAGGGTGAGTTCCTCAATGACCTGGAGAAATGAAGAAAACAAGAATAAATTCTTTGGAGGAACAAATCAAGAGTTAAATGGGTCAAAGAAGGTGAGCGTAACATGAAATTATTTCATAGAATCATGTTAAAACATAAACAGTTTCATAGGATTTTCTCCCTCAATGGATCGAACGGTTGGTGGCTTTTTCAACATGAGGATACTTCTGAGGAGTTGATCACCTATTTCTAGACTTTGTTCATAGATCCCTAAGAGGATGAGAGTGAGTCCAACTCGAGAATCAAGCAATGTATTCCCCAATTAATCTAGGAAGATCAAAATGAGGATCTCATGTGGGAGATCTCCTATGTGGAGGTTGAAGAGGTCGTTTATGCATTCCCCTTAAACAGAGGTCCAAGCCTAGATGGATTCACCTATGAATTCTTCAAAGTGGGCTAGCACTTTGAAGGTACTGAAATCCATAAGTTGGCATAGGATATTCGTCATTCCCAAAGAATATGGTCGAGCCTGAATGCAACATTTCTCACGCTTATCCCTATGAAAGGATCTGCACTGGATCTAAATGGGTTTTGAACAATTTTCCTGTGCAATGTTCTTTAAAAAATTATTTTAGGAATTTTAGTCATGGGACACAAACCCCTACTGAAAATGGTTATCAATCCATAACAGTCGGGCATTGCAAAGGGTTGGAAAATTATGGATGGTATTATTGTGGCTCATGAGGTAGTTTACTCTTTATCCTAATCCAAATCTCTAGGTATGCTCATTAAAATTTACCTCTCTAAGGCTTATGATCACTTGAATTGGAACTATATCATGTCTATTCTAGATGCATTTCGATTCTCTCCCTCCTGGATCAGATAGATCAAACCAATTATTTAAACTCCTTTCTATTCTATCGTAGTCAATGGTGCGTCTTCTCACACCTTCCAAGTTTCCAGGGGTTTGAGATAATGGAGAACATGACAACTTCAATGCGGCCATCTTCCAAAAGGTATGTTCTCTCTCAAAAAAGATAATTCTATTATGTTTTCCTCTACAGACACAAATCGTGATCCTTTATGGAAAAGCATCTGGTATCCCAAACTATGGCCAAAAGTATTTTTTTCTTTCTCTGGTTAATTAAGCATGGAGAACTTCTTACGTGGGACATGTTTCTTTGTCATATGCTAATCGCAGTAGTCAAGGTTGAGACTACCTGCATTTTGCTGTTGATGTACTTCTTTTTTGATGAATGAATAGAACTTTGACTTACAAAAAAAAAATCTTTGAAAAATTTGTTTCGGTGAACCCTTCATCCATCATAAGGAACAAGAAACATAAGTCAAGAAAATAAGACCAAACTTTTTAAAATATAGTAGTGTCAAGCCAGATGTTAGGGAGTAAATGTTGGAACATTTTGAAATTTAAAAAAGATAAGGAATAACATAGAATAATTTTATATATTTATTATTAATAATCACATTAATTATAGCTATTAGAATAAAACCAAAATCTTAGCATAAAGACCACCAAGATAACTACATAGGATGCGGCCTTATTAGTTTAATATTATATATCTAATAAGGCTAACTAATACTATTAATAATAGTTAATTTACTATTAAAAATATTTATATATTTGAGAGATTTTTGAGATAAAATTATATGGAGATAAAATTCTCAATTTCATTAAAACTTTCTCCAAACAGGACAAGCTTTCCATTCACAGAAAAGAACCTCCAATAAGTTAGAAATGGAGGAGGATCGTAAGGAATAGGGGCTGTCCTTTCCGAGGTCTTCTCCATAGGGTCGTATATTGTTATTCCATAAACAAAGAGATTGAGAATGTCTTGAATAAGACATATCAAATGTTGGCTCGTGCCATAGGTCTTTTTGTCCTCATAGAACCGGGGACTACACATCATTTCCTTCCAGCTTCTGCACACATCCTTCAACTCATCGTGTGATATGTAAGTAGCGCGCAACAACACTTGCCGTTGGACATCAGTAGGAATATTCATAAAATCTTCCATTATTGGCAATGATGAGAGATTCGGTAAATGAATGTTGCTTAGAAATTGAGTGTTACCTCAGAAATCCCCTTTTGTCTCTTGCATGCGTATTTTGAGATACAATTCTTTCTATTAACACGCTTTTGTCTCTTGGTTGCTTATATTGAGTTATAATTCTTTCTATTAATACATTAAGTAGTTGACGGTGAGGTGAATTATTGGCCGACTTTAATGGATGAATACCATTTTCGTTTTTCCATAAAACTTAGAAATATCCATCCATATTAATTTGCTTATAATTCATAATTAAAATAATCATATTTCTATGTATGAGTATTTATGATGAATATTAAATTTTCAAATTTTAAAAATTATTAATTGTAATTTGGTTACTAAAAAAAGAAGTTGTGCTATATGTTTTGAGATATAAATTATGTAAAATATTTTCAAATTATTTAACATTTTGAGTGGATGTTATATTTATTATTTGGCATAATATAAGTTAAAGTAATATAAATTACAAATATAAAAAGTAAGGAAGCAAAACCAGAGAGAGGAGAAAAAAGATCAACAAGGCATCATCAATATTTTGAAATTGACATTTAACATGGATTTAACTAAATTTATTCGTTTTCAGCCTTTTTAATATCACAAATACTATAAATTCTATTAAACCTAGTCTTTTTATGATTTGAAATCTCCAATACCGGGTTTCACTATGAATTAGGTGATCTTATTTTAATAATTTAGTTTTTGTTCTTTATGTTAGTTCTCTGTGTAATATAAGCAACAATTTCATATTAACTATTAAAAAAGGTACATTCTTGTGACTATTGGCCAATCATTAGGAAAACCACAACAATAACATACCACAAGCATAGAGTTTTTGTCCATATTACTATATTGATATGGTAATGAAATAATATAGCAAAAACATTCTAATGTAAAGTTACTGTATAATCTATACCTATAATTAACATGAGAATGATATTTTTTCTAGTTAAGATAAACAAATATTATCAACCTAAACATATATGAAGGAGAGTCCCTAGGTATTTCTTATGGATTCTCATTCTCCTCTACTAAAGTTGGGAATACCACGTCAACAATCTTCTCAACTAGAGAGGCACTTTGTTATTTAATTTCCTTATTTATAGCTAGATGACATCAACACGTATGAATATTTCTTATTCAACTTCACTTCTCTCCAAAAGCACCTTACCCACATTGGCTTCATATGCTAGTAGAGGCTGACACTATGAACATATATCATATGATTGACGTAGATATTTGTTGTATCTGAAACCCAATCTCTCACATCCTCCTGAATCTCTTCATCTTGGAGAAAATTTCTCTCCATCTCGTTTTGTTTAGTAATATTTATTTTGTTCTTATGCATTTTGCTTAACGCTAATCCATGGTTTCGCATGACTTCCATGATGACCTCAATGACATCGGCTTCTTCCGGGATGAGCATCCTAAATGGTAAATAAGATCCATCGAACTTTTGGGAAAAAATTAACCCTCAGTTTACTCGAACATATAAGATTCAAATGGAGGGGACAAGGCATGAAAACGTATTTGATAAACAAATTGATGGGGGAAGTACATGCAAGGGAAAATATTACCTCTTGCAAACAAAAATTAAAACATCCAAAAGCAAAACTACACAAAAAAATACAAGAAATGGCCAATGTAACCAATATACCTTTGTTATAGAAGGCATGGGATGGTGAGGTGAGGTGCTAAGCCGAAATGTGCATCCACATCCATGTATCTTATGGTTCAGCAAGGTAGCGAGGGTTGCTTTCCACAATGAGTAGAATTAGGAGTTAATAGCATCCGTAGAGAGACAAAGCCTCCATGTCTCCCTATTATTATCTTCACGTGTTATGGGGATTGTGGTTTAAGGCCATCTATCCATACCTAGAGAGGGGTGTGGAGGACTACCAATAGCGTTATACCACCAATACATGTGTCATTGAAATATAACACCCCAAACCCATTAGAAATAGATGAAGAAATATGCAATGCAACATAAAATAAGTCGATAGATCAAACTATGCAAATGTCCATGATCATTAGAAAACCGTGAAATCATTTACAATATAACTTAGCTGAGCCTAATAGGCATGCATAAAAGACTATACCAATTAATTGTAACACAAAGATACATCGCCAATATTTGGGATATGTATTTCGCTTCACCATGAGAATAACACACATTTGTCTGATTATTAAAAACAAAATATAACATTATCCCCATGCCAAAAAATGTCGATAGACACATTGTTATAACACATAACAACATCAATTCCATTCACAATGTAACATTTTCATATATAGGTGGATATACATTATACTTATATGATAATCTTAATGGTTGGCAACCAAGGGAGGGCTTCTACCCTCCACCCAACTGTAGGCCAATTGCACTACAATGTTCCTTTAGTCATCAAAAACAAATAGAGTGTATCCACTGCAAACTAGGGATCCAAAAAACACATAAATTATACTTGCTCAACCTAACAGGGCTCCAAAATACTCTACATATCTACCTATTTCTTCCTTTGACTATGATGCACCTTGTGCCTCTAGTCTAGCATCAACCTCGTCCAGTGGTTTTCCTTCACTCTCTAAGATTTAATGGTAAACCCTTGTATCTGTATCCCAACATACAAGAACCCAAAACCCACAACTCTATTTCAAATTTCCTACTCAAGCAATTGACGGTTATTTCGTGGGGTATTGCTTCTCTTTTCCATAGTTAGTAGTGCACTCTCTCTATGTTGTTGTGTGAAGAACACCCTAATCATTATCCATTATTTATTGAATGTTTTCTCCCACCGACCCCTTCGCAAGGCCCTTGCATTTTGTCTGCACAATGCAACCAATGACGTATGATAATGGGGTCATGGGCTTGTCATCCATTTAGGAATCCCGTACGCAATCTCCCTTCCTACTGTGCATGCCATTAAAATTCAATCATAGGGTTTGTGGCCGTTAATGGATAGCCTTCACTTGTCAACTTTCTATGCAACTCCTCCTCAAAACCCTATATCCATGCCCACTCCTCTTAGTGATTCATTGTGTTTAAATTTCCACAATTAATTACATGAATTACAATTCATAATAAAAATCATGAAATTGATTACAGTGTTGAAAAGTGTAACTAGGTTCGGTCTTCAAGATCACATGTAATTATGATTTTATTTAAAATATGTAAAGAAGGAAAATAAAATTATTTTGGTGCTTGACTAATGGGTTTCATGAGCAAGATATTTTACTTTTAGTTAAGTCTCCCATTGAGAGCATTTAGGGATTTTTTTCATCTAGTCATAAAAGTATATAAAGTCATTGTCGTGTATTCAAGGCATGTTACACGTTGTAAAATTCAATTTTGTTTTTGTATGCAACCCTCCAAGACCTTTTCCCCAGTCCTCACTCAATTCAGCCTATAATGAAAGGGAAAATTCTAGAGAGATAAATTCTGCCTACTCCAGTGATCATGTCAGCCTAATATTCATGGACAAACAACCATATATAGCAGTGGTTGACCTCATTTGGAGGAAAAAAATTTGGTAAAGAAATTATGGGATAATCAATTGTGAAATTCATCCTAGAAGGAGCCTTAACATCAATGAAGGAAGAAGACAAGATAGTGAAGGAAGTGACAAAATTGTGGGAATTTTGTGGGCTAATCTACCCTCACACTTGTGAATATTACATATATAAATCATGCTAAAGGTTTCAATAATATAAGGGTCATCCATATTGGGTGAATACTTCACTGAAGGAAGCCGAGTAGAAGAGAAAGAAATCTCCCTCCAAAAGTAGACCATTCAAGGATGAAACAATTGATCAATGGTTTCTGTTTTGAAGCAAAATGTTGCAGACCTGCAAGAAGGGGCCAAAATTCTAAAGGAATCCAAGAAGAAGAGGAAGAAGTAGAGCTTTTAGCTAAGGGTAAAGAGGAGTTGTCTGATTTGGCCTGGGAAGGGCTCTAGTTTCAAGGGTCTTTGTCATGGTCTTCGTATTCATACATTTAAGGTTCTATAAGAAGAATTTGTTTGGGTTTTCCTAACAGAGACTGAGAGGTTTTTCCCATGGCTAACAACCTATATATTGTGTCTCTTGTCTCTTTATTATTCATGAATTTATAATTGTATTTATGAAAATAACACAATAACAACATAAGAAATAGAATGTCATAACCAAGAAGTGAAAGGACTCTCTCAGGAAATTATCAAAGTAGAGAAATCACCTAACTATTGATGCCCTAAATTTATCAACATGGTATGAGAGCTAAGGTGAAAAAGTCAAGAAGAGGCATCTAATCAAACAGAGGCATCAAAGTTTTTTGAAGGATATCAAAGCACAATTTCAAGATATACATCATAACATAGATCAAGGAAATCTACTTCAGAAAAAGTCTTGGGATAGTAATCAATGAGGAAGAAAAAAAATACCAAAAACCCTATAACAATTTCCGAGATCATCTCTCAACCATCACCTAAGGAGTGGAAGCTTTTTCAAAAGACCTAAGAAGGCTAGATCAAATAAAATTGTCATCGTCTTTGAATGGGTTTTGGAAGGAATCTCTCTGTCATTAAAGCACAGCTTTAATCTTTGAAGAAATCCATCGAAGTGTTCTCTCTCCAAAGTGGATCAAGGAATACTCTTGTAGAAAGAATCTATCAAGAAGTAGTCTTCTGCTATCTAAATCGAGGGATTTCCTTCTAGGGCAAAAAACACTAAAGTAAACATAACTTCTACTGTCATAACACCCTGCTAACGAATGGCTCCGACTAAATTACAATATTTTGCAAGGTAATTTTTCATCTATTTCTAGCTTCGGGGGTGTTTCCTCTATGACGACGATTAAATGAGCGATGTTGTCGCTTCGTTAGGAACTGGGGTCCAACATGGTGATACCTATGAATAAACAATATTATAAGGCTCCACACCCAAGACAAATCCAACAAAAAACCTGCGAGTTATGATCCCTAATCACCACTTGGAACAATCTCAGAAATTTATGAAAGATCATGTAATAATCTATAAATTTACAAGAATTTGGCCCAAAGAATTAGATATTCTCCACTAGATCCAGCTCGAATGGCAGCAAAAAGCTCAATTTGACCTACACCTCCAAGTAAAAGGCTTCTTCACAGTGATCTTTGAGTATCTAGAAGTCCGCAAGAAAATTTTGGATAATGGGTCATATTTCATGAACAACATAGGGTTGTTCATTAGGCACTAGGAACCCTGTTACAATCTAGAGAAGGAACAATTCTTAGCTATACCCATCTGGATCTAAATTTACTCTCTACTAGAGGATTTTTGGGAGATGGACATCCTAGAATTGATTTGCAATTCCATATGAAACTTTGTTCAAGTCTCAAATATCACTAGATGTTGACGGTTCTCTTCCTATGCTAGGATTTCTGTTTACGTGAACATCTCACAACTCCTCCTAGATTCAATGCAAATTGAGTATAAGGATGAATTCTTGTCTCAACCACTGGACTATGAGCGTAAAATTTGTCATAAATATGGATACTTGTTTTGCAACTTCCCTCAACGGTCGTAAGAGACAACTACTCCGGTTGATCCCTCCTTTGATGGCTTCTTAGAATTGGCAACACCCTCCAACCATCAAAGGTCCCCCTTGTCAGGCTCCACTGCCCCCTACTCTGATAGCCCCAAGCTCTCCTTGTGGGAACTGCTTTTCTCTCCTCATGGATCTAGGTGAAAAGATCAACCAAAAGCACCTGTAGCTATGTCTCCATCTCAAGCAACGCAAGAGGTGGAGGCGGGTCTTGAAAATCCTAAAAACAAACAAACAAGCAAATGAAAAACACCAGAAGAGCTATCCACATGCAAGGAAATCAAGCAATTTCTTTCCCAAGTCCAAAAAACCCTTGAGAATGAGGACAAAATGGATCAACTCAACTCCAATGAAAGTTTTATGGTAGCTTTCCTGTGAAACTAGGCAAAAGATGGATGGGAAGAAATCCATCAATATTTGATAGATCAATTCCATATGATCTATAAAGATTGGGAACAACGTCAAGCCTCTACAGAATCCCCTTCCCAAATGGATTTGGCTATATGAGAAGAAAAACTGCCCACCAGGCAAGGTTAATCCAACTCGAGATCCAGGAAGAAAGGTAGAGGACCCAACAGTGAAGTGATCAAAGTAACAGGGTTTATCCTAGTTAACTGATGACAAGCAATTGTCCTCATGGAATACTGCCAACACTCTCAAACCACCCCTCCTCAATGAAGGTGGTCTCGTGGAACATAAGAGGCCTCAACTCAAAGGGTAATTTGAGGTAATTAAAGGAACAAATTCAATAGGATAAACCAGACATCTTAGTCATGTGGGAAACTAAGGTAACACAAGATAAACTTAGTGAAATCAAAAGCACTGGATCCAAGGGGTAATGTAGGGGGCTTGGGAATCCTTTGGGACTCCAAATATATCTCTTTTGGTAACTAGATTTCCTACCTAAATACCCTTTCAAGTCAATTTGAATGTATTGGTTCTGTGGAAAAGGTTTGATTAATAGGGGTTTATGGTCCTACTCTATCAGGGACAAAGGCCACCTTTCTTAGTAGTTTCGACAACTGAAGGAGATTTTGGGAAAAAACAGTTGGATTCTGGTAGGGGACCTCAATTTGATCAAGGATTTGGGTGAGAAGAAAGGAGGAGTCAAGTGGATGAATCTGATCTCCATTTCCTTTCAGTATACTATTCAAGATCTTAGAGTAGAAGACATTGATTTTATTAATGGTTCTTTCATATGGAATAATCAACAGGGAAGTAAGCACTAGAGCGCCTCTCGTTTGGATCATTCTTTATTTCAAATAAAACCCTACAACAGGAATTGTTTCTTTAATTTTTGATCCTCCCCTACATGGGATCAGGTCATTGGCCCATTTTCTTGGAAATTGACCTGAGGATGGCACTGAGGAACCAACCTTTTCGTTTCAAATTTTTATGGCTTGAAAAACCAAATTTCATTTCTAAGCTAGAAGACTGGTGGAAGGGTATTAGTGTGTTTGGGAGCAATCAAATGGAGACTTTCTAGTTGAAGTTTAAGGCACTAAAAGGAAGGATTAAAGAATCGACTCGGTCATATTTCAGTAAAATTCATTATGAAAAGTGAAACCTGGAGGAAGAAATGTGGTCAATCTAGTAGTGGATAATTTTAGAAGGTAGGATTGAAACCTTCATTGTTCAGGAGGGTGAGTTCCTCAATGACCTGGAGAAATGAAGAAAACAAGAATAAATTCTTTGGAGGAACAAATCAAGAGTTCAATGGGTCAAATAAGGTGAGCGTAACATGAAATTATTTCATAGGACTATGTTAAAACATAAACAGTTTCATAGGATTTTCTCCCTCAATGGATCGAACGGTCGATGGCTTTTTCAACATGAGGATACCTCTGAGGAGTTGATCACCTATTTCTAGACTTTGTTCATAGAGCCCTAAGAGGATGAGAGTGAGTCCAACTCGAGAATCAAACAATGTATTCCCC
>APFE031495992.1:0-12049 GCA_000404065.3 Pinus taeda
TCACTTAAAACTTTCGACACTAATGGAACAAGTGAAGGTGAAGATTTTTGACAGACAACCAGTGGATCTGGGTAGTAAAGACTAAGGAAAACAAAATCTAAAGGGAAAAGAAGGATGAAAAGGAAATTTTCTCAATTTTAATAGGGTACGCAGGCAGCCTGTTTAACCAGGTGCGCCCACGCTTTGTGTGTAAACATACAGTGCATACAGGTACGCACTGTGTCTAACTCAGAGGGTGCGTACTACTGCAAAATGAAGAAAAACTAAATTCTAACTCGACTCTAGCTAATCCACCCAAAAACACAGTCAAGTAATCAAAAAACAAAAGAAACAAGACTCTTTTCAGATCAAAGTAATACTCAAAAGAAAAATCAAACACATCAATGGATTCCCCAGTGGAGTCGCCAATTTTTCATGCGGAAAGAGTTATTTTTGCGGACAAAACTAACCTCCCTAGGAGTCTAAGACTCTCTAGTGACAAACAAAACAAGTAATAACAATCCTTCTCTAAATATACATCATCCTATGAGAAACCAAGTGTTTTTCGATCTTACCTTAGGTCCAACGCTTGTTGTAGCAGCCTAGCTTCGTTGATCCAGATGAGCTCCTCCTTCACTTTGAAACCTGCATACACTAACAATCAAACGATTACATAACACCTGAATATTCAATAAAACAAAGCATATTCAACATATAGACCAAGGAGTATATGAAACAATTCATTAACAACAAATCATTGAGAAGAATGGACTTATTTGTATTAAGGAAACAAAAAGGAAACCATTACAACCTGAGCCTTGGTGTTGTGCAAGTTCCTCCCAGGGTCCAGCAAGAGTTTTCCTCTACTTTGACAAGCTCACCCACTTCCAAATGAAACAAGAAAGGATGGTAATCTCTCCTCACAAGCTTCTACAAGGAAGTCCTAATTCCCAGCATCTACCCTTTGGAATGTTCAGCTTCCAACCTCCCCTCCTCTGGCCCAAGGCCGTATTTATAGTGTTCTAGAGAAAGTTATTCAGTTCCAACATCAATGGGATACTCCCTCTTTTGGATGGGGTAGCTCCTCTCTTGATGGGATAAGTTCCTCTATCATAGGGATGCATGAACCATCTGGAGGCGTTCAATACACGTCAAACACTCTTCTAGAAAGCTCTAGAAGTGACCACAAGTAACTTTTTTAAGATGAAACTCACGCCTTTGACCTTTACAGGGGTATGCACCCATCCTTTGGCTTACAGAGCGTACAAGTACGTAGGTACAATGAGTTTGGGATGCGTACACGTAGGCAAGGTAGAGAGAACCTGCGTACCCAGAGATAAACATGTTTTTATTGACTTTCTCTCTTTTTTGAAGCTTGACATGAAGAGCAGAGGTATTAGGCTTGACAAGGAGGATAATATGACTATTGATGGAGCCATATTAACTGCAGATAGTCATGGTGACAAATTTCAGTGTAACAGGACTACTTCCCCTTATCTTCATCGGTCATCATTCCACTCTGAAGCGCAATATTTACCTTAGGATCCTCTTCATGAGGCTTAGCCCTCATCATCTGCAGGTTCTGAGTTGGCTACTAAGGTTGTGCCCCATTTTTTTGTATCTTAGCTAATAATACAGGGTAATACTCTATCGCATGGTCAAATTGAGTATAATATCGGCATGACATACATGTCAAGTTCATGCATTCTCACGTTTAGTGTCCCAGTCCTCCATAGTTGTAACAAATAACCTGTCCCTGACCTCTACCAAGTCCTCCTCCACCTCAGCATCATCTGCGCCCTTAATATTCGCCTCGCACTCCCCCAGTACCTTGGTCCGAAGGCTGGGTTTCTACCTACACTTTATATGCAGGCATTCTATCCATCATTAGCTCATAGCTACAGAAATTACGCTCATCATGACCCATTGATTGACAGAAGTTGCAGAAGAGATGTTGTGGTGTCTGTACAAATTTTTGCAGCAAATGGCAATTGTCTGTCACATCTTTTCAGCTACCTGATAGATAGCACACAATAGCGACGGCCCTGTACTTGGCCCTACTTGAGCTTATGGCCTCAGAGGCATCGATCCCCCTGTTGCAACATAATTCGCGAAGACTGGATAGTGATATTTGTCATGCCCCTGACTTTTGCACTTCAGGCACCAAACTTCTTCGCGCACCTTTGGCCGAGCTGTTCTATCTTTCTTCAGACTCTAAAATTATAGGCACAGGTTTTGCAACTGCACGTGAATCTGCTAAACCCCCAAATTAGAATCCTGCATCAGCGTCTCATTCAATCTCATTGTAATCTCCATGGCTTCCACCTAGGTCCCAACCTTTTTCTATGATAAAGCAACCCTCAGATGAGGCAAGAGCGAAACCACAAACCATTCGCGGTGCTTCCCATCCATAAGGTTCATGTTGGCTTCGCATGTTGTGCACTTCAACCTCTGATCCAAATCCCAGGGTGTCTCCCTAGGATTCATCATGATCTCCTTGAATCCCACAATTAATTGAGCTTTATATTTAGGCATACTAAACTCCTTATTTAGCGCAGTCTGAATATCTGCTAATGAAGCCATTGGGTTATCAATGCAATACTTAATGTACCATGTTAGCGCGTGTTCCTGAAAAGCAGTAACCAGCGTTGCTTTCTTCATTTGATCATCTGTAATACCCTGAGTTTCACATACAGCCTTCATGACGAACCAAAATTGGTCTGGGTCCTCAGTTCGCGACACCTTGAACACCGGCAATTTTACTAAATTCGCCATATTGGATGGTGGCGGAGGTGGCGGTGGTGTGGGTGAAGGCGTATGTGGCGAAGGTGAAGATGGAGGTGGTGTGTGTGGATGGGGTATTCACAGGTTCACGGGAACCCTTGTCTTATCTATTGAATAGCACTTTGCGGAGAAGCTTGTGCTGCTTCCTCGTCGTCACTCAGAGGAGGTCCAATCAACGAGCTATATTCAAGGCCTATTTTCCCTCTATCCCTGAAGATATTTCCATTTCGCGTAGCTCCAAACATCAAGGTAACTACATAAACTAATTTTCACACAAGAGCATCTTAATTGAAGTGTTTATAGACCTTAAATACTTACCTCGTGGTCCCTTGAAGAAGTGGTCCTCTGCTTCATTGTAACTAACCAAAGTATCGACCACGAACTTCGTCACGAATCCTCCTATGAAACGATCAAGCCAATGATCGACAACGCGTATGATGTTATCTTCAGAGGCTTCTAATCTTCGCATTAACTCCGGGGTCTAAACTATCGGACCGTCAAGCTTCCACCTTCCTTGGTCGTCTGCCAATTTCGTGATTCACTCGTATAATTCGACTGGGAAGGAACAGACGAAGATTTCGTGTATCTCTATGTACAGATATCTATCCAGCCATTGTTCTTTAGTCAATCGTGGATTCCTGTTCTCTTGCGCTGTGAATTCGTGGATCTTTCTATCCAACCAGTCTTCGATATCCTTCTTAGTTGGATTCTAGTGATGCGACATCACACATCTCTTTATGCAGATCCCGGTCCCAACAACGGAACCATTTATTGGTTTGATGGGCCCTAACCCAAGTTCAACGTTAATTAGCCAAGAAAATCCCTACACTACTGGCCCTTTCAGCATCAATCCGTGGAGCGTGGACTAAAGTCTCACCTGAAGCAGTATGGGGGGATGTAGGAACCAAGTTTCTACACCCAGAGATGGTAGTGATGTCGTTTTATACCCTAAACCTTCCTTCGCGTGAGTTGATAAGCCTTTTAGGGCTTATCGATATACTCCTCTCAGTCATCCTCTAGACCTCCACGAAGGTCTACGACTGTCCTTCCAATACCATAGATAGGTAGATCAGACACTTATGCGCCTCTATAATTACTCTTTCTTTTGTATTTACTAAGATTAGCTTAAGTATCTGATAACTTCAACATGCATTAAGACGATCTTATCGTAAACATATATTCTTACTTGTGTTCATATAACAAAGCAAAACATATGGATTCGCGCATCAATACAGCATTAAAACATAAACCCAGTATTCATAATAACATAATCATATGCATTTATAACAAACGTAAAATAGATCATACACAGATAATTCCAAAGTAATTCTCTTTATTAATGCTTCAGATCTTCTTTACAGACTTTGACCGCCCTATGCACACATCTATAGGGGTCTGCGCACTCAGTTGTGGACTTTTACCCTAGGCCTCTGCGCACACAGCTGTAGAGCCTCTTTCCTATGCTAAGACTCCTCACTTTTAGCTCTCACATACCCATTACATTCATCAATGACTCAAAACATACTAAGAACTGAACTGCCTTAGACTCTTCTAACACTTCCCTTTTTATACAATCTTGTGGTCGCAGACCATGGGTAGATCTCCTAAAGCCAACATGACTTACACAAAATAAGGGTGGAAACCCTTTATGAGACTTCACATCTTCATGCTTTGCGGCCACAAAATTTGGAGACTTTACACTTCTTATACAAAAATTGGGGCTTTTAACCCCAAAATTGACCCTAGGGGACCCGTTCCCAACAAGTGGTCTAAAACTCCAGATGGTCTCAGGGGCTGGTTACCTTAGTGGTTGGATTGGCTCCTGGGAGACATGTTGCTGATGTGTAGGGTTTGTGTGGTATGTTTCCGTCGATTCCACTTCCTTAAGGTCACCTAGGAAGTCGAATCATATCATAGTAACTCCTTGTCACATGTTTACCTTAGTTGGTCAGTTACTTAGGTAGATGTGGGAGGAGGGTGTTACAATCACTAGTGATTGTGCGAGCCTTACTTCCAAGAGAAATGCATTATCTATGTAAGCTTGAGTCAAGAGAAGTGCACTTGTGAATTATTCAAGAATTGAGCATGCATAAGCAAGTGACTTTGAACTTAGAATCTGAGGTAAGACTCAAACACTTAACAAAGCATAAATTGACCATAATGTGACTATGGAACAAACAATCACAAGATCCATAGTAGGCTCCAAAATTCAAGTGTAGAAAAAATTTTGGAGGATGTTTGTTGTAGTGACAACACTTGGTGACACACTGGTAGAACTCTAGTTTCTCTTCCTTGGTCTAGCTTTATGTATAGGGTCTAGTTTTGCAGAAAGTATTGATTCATTATGTGGGTTACTCTGGTTTTCCCACTTAACCTAGTTATAGATGCAGCCCCCATCTTTCTTTCTCAGATAAACACATTCACACAGCTAGTTGTTATCACAATTGTTTTGATGCATGAGGAGGATAATATATAATGGTGAGTTTAAGATAATTAGAGCATGATTTTTCATCTATGTCGTTGCTGCCCTACCAAATCCTGGATAGTACCTCGATGAAGTCACTATAGGAACACAAACATTGCTTCTCTGCCAGTGAGCCTGGACAGTACCTTGACAAAGTTACTTACTTCACCTCTTTGTGCGGGAAGGCTTTCTCTTCTTTCACCCTTTATTTATCATATAAGCATAATTTTACCTTTGATATAGGTTTTCTTGCTATAGATTTTCCCCTTGTCCTTATCTGATTGATTGGATCAACATGAAAAACACCGAAACATTAAAAAACTGAGCTTTAGAAATGAAGTTGTTAAAATAGATACGGCTATTATGGTTATACAAAAAGATTTCCTCACAAAAGGATAATATTTTCCATTAAAACATCATTGACCAAAAGATATGAAATGAAGATAGAGAAGAGGATAACAGATAAGCCAAGCATCATTCATCGTCATAATTTCCCTTTTAAAAAAATTCCACATTGTCTTTCGATCCAAAGGGAACATCCTTCATGCAAATTCTTATTAAACAAAACACAAAATAAGATACAAGACACAAAAAGGAAACAAAATCAAAAGGAAAAAAAATTGGAGGCAAAACCAAAAACAACATGTGAGACAAAAGTAAGAAAACACAAGAAAGACTAAAGAGAGAGATTAAAGGATGAGTGTGCAAGGGAGACTAGTATGTAGCTAGACCTACTCCTAACCTAACCAGCTAGAAGGTCAGGGTCAAGTGTAATGAAATTTCCAATGTAGCCACCTTAACTACTTTTAACCTGCATACATAAAGATATGAGAAATTAAAACAAATATAAAACAATGTGCAACAGAAAATATAAGATCTTGAATAACCTGCACAACAAATTGAAGGTCTTGCATGTCAATGGAAAGATGTTTCATAGCCAATACTTCTAACCAACTTGCAATCTTGCCTTTTCGATGAAAATTATAATCAAACAAACCTCGAAAGCTTCTTGTGAATTCATCTTCATATGTACTGTCCTCCTTAGCAAGCGTGAGAAAATATTGAAGCTTGTTATTAGCAAAAGCACTTTCTAAGTATGATGCTTGCAATTAATCATAGATTGGATCATGAAATTTGAAACAATTCCCTTGAAAACCCTAAAATGCCTGAAAAGATGAATTTTCAATTAAAGTGTAGAAATTTTGAATAATATAACACTTATTCACAGAGATTATCCTGATTATACACTATTTTCGGAATGCATGCATAATACATAACCTCCTCTACGTTGATCATCAATTTGCGGAATTAAGAACATAATCGTATGCGCACATTGAAACATCAATCACACATATCAACACAGTATATCATGCGGAAAGTATACAGCTGAAAACCCCCAACTATTTGTATATTATGATGATAGAGAACATGTAACAATACATAGTACAATACTCCTCGCAAGTAATCAGTATTATCTCCACCTGTTACACACAAATCTCCTCCGTTGTTTGCCTGCCTCCACTGCGCAATACCTACTGAGAATGGACCTGATCCAAGTTCGAATTCCCTTGGCTTGTACTACGCAATCCTCATTGGAAATATCAATCAATGATTGTGCAAATCTCATGCACAGCTATAGTCACAACTAATAGTAGACTCACCCTTTCACCCACCTCTAACACTTGTCTCCATTGAACTGTCCATGCACTGAATTATCTGATGTATTCTTTAGTTGATTTATGAGTTAATAATTAGTGAATTAATTAATAATTAATTCACACCACTCATCACAAGTGTATTTGTCAGTTAGACTAAATACAACTAGTTCAACTAAGTCAAAATGAACACAACTCCATCAATTCCTCAATCAACTCCACAAAACTCAATCACTTGAGTTCTAACGGAAGTCCATCATGCAATAGCTCAACTAACCCATAAGAAAGCGTATTTCCTTATGGAAGTTGCATGTGCCACATCCGTAGCTCGAACTGAAGTGCTGCAAGAGGATAAGATAATGTTTATAGTCCAAATATTATTAAGAGCTAATAATATTTGACTGTTCTATTTTTAGACTGGCAGTCTAAAAATAGACTCCGCCCATATGTTTAAAAATAGAGGTCCATCTATTTTTACCAGCATGACCAATCATCCATAAATAGCATCCTACAACTCATAGACCATGATCCATATGTCTGAAAAATAGACATAGTCTAAAAATAGACTTGCGCCAAAAATAGCCTACGGACCCACTTAGTGAAGGCGACTTCTTTTCACTAAGCTCCATCATCTTGTTGCATTTTCAACATAAAGGTATGGGATCAGGATGAGAATCTTGTGATGGAAAATGAATTTGATCATCTTCAGAAAGCTTGTCAAGATAGTGAGGGTCTGACATAGCCATTAGTGAGGGTTGGAGTGCCTCGACTGCTAGACAATTATCCGAATAGTGAGATGATAAATCATAAATATCAAAGGATGTAGAACAATTGTCATCGGATATGCTGGCGAAAGAATCATAAGTTGAATGGTAGTCATTAGGACCAGAGTTATGATTAGATGGACTGATTGAATCATAATATTCTTGATTAATAGACAATAAAGATAGGTAAGTTTGAAAAACTTTGCAAATGATTTGAAGAATAGAACCATCTTCCTTGCATGATGAACGTAACAAACCATTCCCTTACAACTGGTGACAAACTGTACTAGCATCATAATCATCAAAAGAATTGAACAAGAATGCCAATATAGAAAATACATGAAACCAGTCAGGATGTAGTGGATGAAAAAGAGGAACTCAATTCACCAAATAACCCAAGAATTCAATAACACTCAAGAGGATTCCTGGTGAGATGAAGAAAAGGACTAGCAATACAACATTCACAAGAAAAAGTAGGAGCATATTATTTTCAAAAGAACCTGATAGGCATGAATCCTTTGGCCAATGATGATCTTCAAAATGATCGGCTTCATACCTTTATGCATCCATGAAAGGTATACATTCCAAACCTGAATTTGGTACAAGATATTAGCATGAAGATTAACTAACTGAATTAGAATCTTCAATCCAATCAGAAATTAAACCTTGAAATTTAAAAGGGCCATATTCAAAATACCCAACATCTTTCAAGAGAAAGTTTACATCCAGTGAAACCATGCTAAGGAAATAATTTTGACAGAAAATCTAATTTTGATTTAGTTCGAGGATCTTACCAAAGTCACAGAAACCTGACATAACCATCAACGAAAGTTGAAGTACCTTGACTCCCTGATGATTCCTAGAACTTTCAAAGACTGTAGAATCGCAATATGGAGATTGAATCATATCATGCATGGTGTGTGGACAACTACCATCAATAAATTCAACTAGATCACTATTATCCAAATGGAAACCATCTACATTACTGATTTGATTGGATTTTACAACTTCAAAAAATGGCTTACTCAAGTCAAAATATCCTTCTAATTGAACATCTAAGGATGGATATATTGGATCAATCTCATGAGTAACCTGAATAGAAGAATTTTCTTCATGCAATACTGGAAATGAAAAGGGTTAGAATGGATACTCAATGATTTGATTCCTCACTTCTTCATCATGGATGACCTCACTACCTTGTGAAAATTCAAAATTATGTTTTTCGAGTGGACGATCAGAAGAGCAAGACATATAAGAAATAGGACACAAGGAATGAGAGATTGAAGGAGAAGCTTCCATGAGAACATCTTATTTGACTAAAATAGATTCTTGACCTAAATCTTTCAAATCAAAATATTCTCAAGAAACAGAAAGATCAATTGGTGCACTTGGGCATTAATCATCCATCAATGAAGTCATCATCATCAGAATGATGGTTGCCCAAGACTATAGATTGATTAATCAAATTAACTTCATTTGATTGACTACCTAGATTATTAGATTGACAATCATCCAAGAATGAAGGAACAACATCTTGACATATAGGGTTTTCAAAGAGGGAAGAGAGATCAAAAGTATCTTCACTTTTAGACTCATCTACCTGTGTAATATGGCCACCTTGTACTTGATCACAATTTGAACCAACAACTTGAAAATCAAGATAGTCTAAAGAACTAGTTGGTGGAGTAGATTGATTAAGTGGATCAAGGTACAAATAATCATGCCATGTAGATGATAAGGGATGACAGGTGTTCCTTGAAGAAGTAATACTTTCAGTGGAACCAGATTCAATATTGGGGTTAAGAATGCTAATATCATCTTGAGGAATGGAAGGATTGGTCTTCATCCTAGACTCCATAAACCATTCCGAGGTTTCCTCCATTAGATCTGAATCATGGGAAGTGGATAAAGGTTGAAGAGATGGATAAACAATTTGTTTTTCATATTTTCTTATTTGAATAGGTTCAACGGAAGGCACAAAAAAATGAGGAGGACGAGGAAATAAAGGAATAGTAGGTTTCCCCTTTGACATTAGTGGTGTCTCATGTATTTAAAAATTTGGGAGAGAGAAATAATCAAGGGGTTTAGACTCAACATGTAAAGAGATATAAACCATATGCTCAAACTTTTGTTTAAAGCAATACCAATTTGTATCGTCTTCAGGAAATTCATAACAAAGGTGAAGGAATTGATTAGAAAAATCCTCAATTGATTCATTAGGCTTCATCCTTAGTTGATTAATCCTTTAAGGAACATCTCGTTAGTCATACCTATCAAAGTCTTGGTGAAGCTCCTTGAGAAATTGATCAAATGAATGGATGGAAAAAGATGGTAAGGTATGACACCATTGGTTAACTCGAACTTCAAAGGTGAGGAAGAAAATAATAAGAGCATCGTCTTCAAAATCGATTTCATAAAATTCACAAAAATAGAGAAAATTAGAGATGTGCTCGGCTATGGATATTTCACCCTCACCATCAAATTTAAATTGAGACAAGTTAGAAAGTAACTCATCGGGGATTGAAAGTTTACCATTAGATTTATTAGTGAAACACCCTGGGAGTATGATTTGGGAATGAGTCATTTAAGATAAGATATTTAAAACAAACTCAATGAGCATAACTTGTCATCTGGCCCTCCTTCTAGCGCCAACTATTGATAATGCTATAAATCTATTAATAAAGGGATTCTCCTTGATGTGAAGTCCCAATTATACCTCACACTGTTTGGAGTAGGTGCCCCATCTGGAGTATTGGCCCAACCACCACTACTCTAAGATTATCCTTGGCTATAATGAATCACATAAGAGATTGTGCACATAACCTTTGAAATCAGCAAGTTGACATTGTGAAACACCAATTGCAATGTGTAAAAGGATAGTTTCATGAAATGGAAATAAGAGTGAATCTCTAGAAGTAAAGAAATAGTACTATCCTAAGAGAGGCTCACGAAAACAAGGAAATATTCGTTAGTTATCTAGCGAAGTAGTTCACATAGACACAACAAATAGTAAATAAGATACAACATATATTCAACAAGATAAGTGTTTAGTCAATTTATTGTTATCTAAATTGCTAGTATTAATTGTCAACCTGGGGCTCGTAAGCTGATGAAGTGAGGGTGTACTATATGTACTTAAGTAACTTCCTTAGAGCTTTTGTTGTTTTTAGGGGGGTTGTTTGTGAGTGACTTATCTTCCTAAAATGGAATGATGATTATAGACAAATGAGTGCAAGTGTGTGAAAGTGATTTCTATATGAGTGAAAGTGTGTGTGATGGTGATTTCTAATTGTTTGCTGAACTTGTAAAGGAAAAGACTTGAAAAGAATGAATAAATCAAAATGACTTAAAGGTAAATTGCTTGAAAGTAAATGACCACAATCTAATGGCATTAGTCTCTATCCATACTGCTGCAAATAAAAGAAATAAGAAAATCACTTCAAGGATTGATATTAATGATAATCTCCTTCTAATGCTCCGTTTCTACTGCGTATTTGCAATAAAACATGATGAGAAGGGAGCTGAAAACAAATCCAAGAATTGATAAAAACTCTAATCTACTTTAATTGACAAATTGTAACACTACTAGACCTTTTCCAACATACTGCTCCTACATGTAGGATTGTGTGTAAGCAAGCGGGAGAAAGTGTTAGTATCACAAGCCAAATCTACTTAAGTACAAGCTGCAATTAATCAATATTCTGTTCTCTTGAAAGATAAGCTATTCATGATAAAGAGAGCATAAACTAGTTAGCATCCAACTTGTAAAACTATGCTAAAGCTAATCTAGAAAAAACAGAGTAAAGAGGGCAGCATAATGAATAAGACAACTGCAACTACCATTAGACATTAAAGCAAATACACACACAAATCCCGGGCTAAAGAAATCTGCAAGGAAATAACGTTGATCAGCTTGAAAGAAAGGAAAACAAATAAAAGAAACTATACATGCTTAAGGAAATAAACAAGTAAAGAAAATGATACTGCACATAAAATAATTTACAGTGGCAGAAATGAGCAGGGGCCCTCTGTCCATTCAGCCACAAGGAAAACTCAGAGATCTGGAAACTTCAAAATAGTGCTATGTCTATTTCTTCATTGCAGAAAATGTATAAAAACAGAGTGCTAGAATAGCACTAAAAACAGAGTTCAGAATGCTTTAAAATATAACACAGGTTCATCAAAATACAACTGATAAAAAGCTTAATGAGCGTACACAGACGCAGCTATTTATAGAAGTTTCTAAGATAGCCTATCCGTGCAACTAAATAACTGAAAAGTAAATGACTGTTATGCGTATTCATGGTTCTTTGACACTTCATGCGGCTGCGTGGACGAGTTAGTGGTTCTGTCATCATGGGTAATGAATCCCATGTTGGATCATGTCCCCTGCCATCTGTAGA
>APFE031495993.1:2982-26295 GCA_000404065.3 Pinus taeda
ACCATCCTAACTGATGTGGATTTTTTCTCACCTTGTAAGACTCTTGGTTCCCCATTGTCATCAAGACACTCAATAGATTTGTCAAAAAAATCAACCTTAGCTTTTATGAAGATACAACCAATCCATGCCCAATAACATATTTTATGAACCCTTAAATGGTAATACATTCAATTACAATGTTGTAGGCATACCATTCAAATAAAATGTGCAAGATCTTATCCAATGAACTCACTTCATCATACCTATAGCCAACTGCACTAACCAAGACTCTGCATGCAACTCCTTACTCAAACCACACTTATCCACAAAGTTAGGGCTAACATAGCTATAATTAGATCCAGAGTCAATCAAAATAGAAATAACTTGATCAAGAAGCTTACCGTCCATCTCAATGATAGATTCCTGGTGTTCTGCTTTCCCATTGTCCATTGCTACATACTTACATGGAATACTTTAGCCAACATCCCCAACAGTCTGTGCCTCTTGTGCACTATATATCTTAGGCCTTCCACCCTGATGCTGTGGACAATCTCCCTTAAGGTGTTCTTCACCACATGTCCAACACTCCAACCAAGCATTGCCCTCACCTTTATGCTACTTTTGCTGCTGTTGTGGCCCATATCCCTGTCTAGCTACATTAAATCTTTTTTACGGTACCACATTTCCTTTCCTATCTGCATGTTGAGACCTTGTCCTCTTAGGCTACCATTTACATCTACCTTTGTCTTTTCCTTTCCATCCATGCTGAGATTCATTCTTACACTTTGATTTCTCATAGCAATGATTTAGTTTCCCAATGACTTCCTCAAGTGACCGAGGCTCATCATACTCAATTCGATCTCTAAATGCTAATGGAAAACCACAGACAAATATCTGAACCTTAGCCTTGTCATCAGTAAGATACGATAAATACCTCAATAACTCAAGAAACTTGGTCATATACTCTTCGTCTGTCATTGACCCCATCTTTACCTCATAGAAATCTTTAGCCTTGTTGTGGTAGTACCTTTCTAATAAGTACTTCTTCCTGAAAATCCTCTTGAATTCCTGCCAACTCAAGTCATTTGTCTTGATGTCTCTAACCCACTTAACATCTTCCCATGAGATGTCTACTTTACCTTTCAAGATAAAGATAGCTATCTGAGCCTTCATGTTATCTGTGTACTCATGCAAATCAAAGAATTTGTTTATGCCAAGTATCCAAGCCTTTGCATCCTTTGACTTCTTCACATCTCCATCAAAAGTATGTGGTTTTTCTTTCTTGAATTCATTCGGCAAGTACCCCCTAGCATTCCTCCTGTAAGGATGATAGCAACGATGATCATGATGTCTATTAGAACCGGAACTATAATAATACCTGTACTCATCGCCCCTCCTTTCCGAAGTGTCCAACAACCTTCCATCTCTCACCGTGTCAAATCTATCTAACCTGTGTATACCAGGAACTCTACTGCAATGTGCTCCATTAGTTCCATCCTCTTTTGCATGGCTGATCCGAAGCGGCCCTTGTCGCTACAAGTTTGAAAAATCTGAAGAAGTTTTGCATTAACCTCCACTTTCTTCTCTTGTGCCTATATGATCTGGTCATTATCTTCCTTACAACTCCTTACTCTTCCTTCAATCTCCTTAATGTATTGGCCAAATCAGAAGTATGCCCCACACCACATTGCTCATTTGATTCATAGGGAGATTCTACGTAGTCTACCACCTTGCTAGTCATTTGATCTCTTTCTTCCTGCAATGCATAATATGTGAGATAAACCAAATCACAATAAATCAATTTACCTTAGTATAGCTCAGGGAGGATACCTTGTCTGCAAGAACCAAATTAGTGTGATACATGTATAACATAATCATAATAGCATATAGACATTCACAAATAAATGTATCAACATACAAGCATCACTCTAGTTAGGATCCAGTCATCAATGCAAGCCCATATAAACAATGCATGTTATGACCTCATGCATGACAACAACCATTACTTCACTATACACATTGCCACATGCAACCGAAAACATGCATAAGCAATGCCAAATCAACTACACCTACGGCTAAATGCATGTAGTCGAACATAACCAATCAGTTCTTATAATCAACCTACAAGACTAATGCATGTAATCAAAAATTCAAAATGTAACCTAACATACAAGGATGTAAGTAGGTGACATAAAATCAACATGTAAGCGACAAATAAACTTATACAATCAGTCACATACTTATTTCAAATACATTTCATGAAATCAATATCAAATCCTCCATGATGACCATACTACAACGCTAATCCATCATCAAGAAAATGCAACAGGTATATAAGTGTAAGAGACAAATATGCAACTGACATGCATGCATGACCAACACACATTCAACCCATTCAGTCCGAGAGTTAAACCATACTTTGATACCACTCTGTAACACCCTCCTCCCACATCTACCCAAGCAACCATGCCAATTGGGGTAAACATGAGACGAGAGGCTACTATGATTAAATTTGACCTCCTAGGTGACCTTAAGGAAGTGGAATCAACGAAACATCACACATAGTAATCCAACATCATCCACAAAACCTTCAGGAGACAAGTCAACCACTTAGACAACCTGTCCTTCGGTCCTACTGCTGTTTGAGAAACTTAGGGTAGAGTAACGCTCCCCAGACACTACCCAAGCGAGTTATAACACTCCCCAGACACTTCCAAGGCACGTAATAACACTCCCCAGACACTACCCAGGTGAGTTAGTCTTTAAACTAATGCTTTGTTTATTAACATTCTAGGATTTGAGGCACCTTTTCGGCCCAGAGCCCGAGACACTTCCTAGAATGGAATGATCACTTAAAATTGGTAAGAATACATGGAAACAAGGATGAAAAAGAAATAAGTTGAACAAGACCATAACCAGACCCCTACTAGACATGACAGGCATCTCGTCAAACATATCATCAACATGTGACCTACAGGTGTAAACAACAGAATAAAGTGTAGGGATCTCATACTTATCTGAGAATCACCATGAACCATTTTTTCCTCATGTCATTTGCTACCTTATCATTTATTAGATCATAGATACATTATCCATTCAAATACAAGTAAAAACATGGTGAGAGGCATACATATTTGTTGTCACAAAAGGTACGTATAACCAACATACTAGGAACAGAAATACAATGGAAATATCATCCATCAAAATCCAATATACATCAGTGCATTTGCACATGAAAATCAAGGGAATGAATTTCTCATTAATAAATGAAATGGACCAACCGGTGATGGGACTACCACATTCCACCCGACCATATATTGGCTGAGCCAAGTCTCTCTTTAGTCAATCACTCACATGCCATATTCCAAACATGAATGTGGGACTCATAGAACACATCAAAAAAACACCAATCAATGTGGATGCCGATGGATTTAGCCACCTACACCATGAGGAATTTGAGTGCCTCCTTGTCTCTTAGGCTTTATCATCCATTTGTAATCTGATCGAGGGATCACTAGGCCCGACACCGAGATATACTCTCTAGGATTTACCGTGCATTCCATCCCGGAATCACTAGGCCCAACAGAGGGGAAATCCACCTCTTATATTTATTGTATATCCCATCATTCACTGGCAAGGATTCCTAGGCCCACCGAGGCACACAATCTAGCTTTACCGCAACCCATAGTCTGGTTCAGGGGTTACTAGGCCAGTGGCTTCGTGCATCCTCAATCTGGTTTAGGTACCACTACCACCATGTGTTTGTCAATTCAAAGATCCACCCCACTCATCTTCAAATCCAATTCGTCCATCCCACACAAACCACATGAGAGAACCCATCTCATCAAAGCTATTAGGAAATGGCAAGGCTAGGCTGAAAATATTGTGACATCTGGAAAAACCCATGCCATGGTAGAAACAAAAAACATGCAATCCCCTACATTCCAAATCTAGCAAGGAAAATACACGTGCAAGTTGATACCTGCAATGAAGCCTTTTGTAGTTGCTTGATTCTACCTTTACCTCCTTGATCTTTGCTTCCTCTTGCCTTCTTTTCCTTTCTTGCTCCAATGACAAAGTGCTCCAAGAAAACTTTAAGTTTCCAAGAGTATGAGAGAGAGAGAGAGAATAATGAGAGAGCTCCAAAGATAAACTGGAAAAATGTTACCAATTGATCCTCAGAAGCCTTCTTATGAATGAGGCCTCTATTTTTTTCATTTTCCATTATTTTCCTTCATTTTCCTCCTCAGTGAAACCTTTGAACTTTCACCTATTTTTTCTCCTAATTTCCATTATTTTCATAAATAATTGTGCCAAAATGCATTTTAATTCCTTAGCCACTGCCTTTGCCAGTTTCCCTAGCCATAAACAACCAAATGAACACACACTAGGATGTCCTGCTGAACATTCATCTTGGAATAAGTGTCCCAGTTATCTTTGGTTATTGTTTTTAACATTTATTACATGGAATTTTCACCAGGGTTGTTACATAACCATTGTAGTAGCCTACAAAATATTCATGATTTAAATTCACAATTTTCAGAACATAATACTTATAACAAGGAAAATACAGTTTCCCCTATTTCTAATGATGACAATTTTACTCAAAATTTTGAGGTTGTTGCATCATATAATGAAAACAATGATTTTCATTTACAATATTTTTTGTGACATAGTAAGGGATTGGATCATAATACTATAAGATTTAATTTGAAATATGCTAACTATTTTGTAGAATATTCTTTACCAATTTTTAATCATGAATTTGAAGAATGTTGTGGGACTAACCTTATCAACATATTCAAAAGTGATAAAAGACCACCCTATGAAAATATCGTTGAAAACTATATATGGGAAAATTTTGATCATTTAAATTTTCAAACGGAATATTATGACTTTGTGGAGGAATGGATGAATCGAGTTTCTAAAAGAACATCAATCTCATGCTGCTTTTACATCCACTCTCTTCTACGATGCATGTTAGTTGATGAAACATACTTTTTGGTTCCTATACTACAGTTTTGGTTAAGAATGGATCCTAGTGCTAGGTGTTCAAAAGTGTAACTAGGTTCGGTCTTCATAATGACACGTGTAATTGTGATTTTATGTAATTGATGTAAAGAAGAAAACTAAAATTATTATTGTAATTCTTTTCTCATGGGTTTCATGAGCAAGGAATTTTATTTTTAGTGATCGCTCCCATTGTGAGCCTTTATTATTTTTCATCTAGTCACAAAAGTGTATGTCATGTATCAAGGACCCTTCTTGGGAAAGTTACAGATTTTTATGAGACTTTAAAAGAGTCAAAATACCCTCCAAGACAAGCACAACCATTTCCTAGCATGTCGAATTAAATATGGAATTAATAAACTCCTCCAACGTACATGTTGTCTCACCCTCTTCAATTCAGCTAATTTGAGGGGGAAACCACTATAAATAGGTAGCTTAGCCTTAGTTCAGAAGTTTGAACAAGTGTAAGACCGCAATAAGAAGTGCGAAGGGGTCAAATAAGAAGCCTCCCAACCAGTGAAGTAAGAATAAGGAAGAGAAAAGTCCTTAGGGTTATTTTTGGGTCTATTTTAAGGGTTACAAACCTCCATATGTGCAAGGACGAAAGAGGTATGTTGCAACAGTGGAATCTGAGGAGAATTGCACTCCTCCTAGGGAGCCGAAACGGAAGAAGGGCTGGTCAAAAGAGAAGTTGAGACAAGACAAGAGGATACTCTATCCTAAGAAAAGGTATTAAGGATATTTCTCTAGAAGAAGGTTCTGAATTAAGGTCAATGATTGTAGACCTAATTCAAGAAGGCCGAAGGTCTGAAGCAGAAGGAAGCTGAGGTTAAAGAAGAAGTCAAGACGGAGGAAGGAGCAAAAGGTTGACTATCGTTGACTAAGGATATCAATGGAACTTGTGTCTTGGGCTTGGAGGGGTAAATGGGTCAAGGGTCTTGGTCTTGGCATTTGTTAATTGAAGTCTCTATAAGAAGAAGAATTTGTTTGGGTTTTCCTCTCAAGTGGGAGAGGTTTTGGCCCTGGTTGAGAGCCTATATTTTGTGTCTCTTGTATCTTTATGGTAAATTATGCATTGGTATTTGTTTGACGAATAAGAAAACTAATAATCTAAGAAAGATAAGATATTAATCTAAGAAAGTAAAGAGAATTCACAAGCAGTTATCATAAGAAAGAGAAATCACCTAATACTTGATACCCCAGATTTCTCAAAATGGATCAGATCTAAGGTGAGTAATTCAAGGAAGAGCATCTTATCAAGGGATACTCAAGGATCAAATATCAATGAAGGAATCAAAGTGAATATCATCTTGAAGTCAAGATCTATAAAGAAATAATCAAAACCCTAGATTCCTACCATTTAAGACATCATCAAGAAGTCATCATTGATCTTCATCAATAAGACTTCACCATCAAAAGGGATGTCCCTCTCTGTGAGATCAAAGATCATTATTGAATAAAATGATCTTCATTAAAGAGAATTTTTCTATTCTCTATATCATCATCAACATAAAGGAAGCATCAAGGAGAAGGATCATCCTATCAAGTAAGTATATCTACGTCCACATCTGAATCTATTAAAATTTGTTTTGCAAGGAAAGCAAAAAATTGGTTAGAGCTTCAAAATATCTTTCATGGAAGAAAAGAACCGATTTGAATCTCATTGAAAATGAGGTTATGGAACATGTCAAAGTATATATCACTAAACCAAGAATGGAAGATTCTCAAGCTCTTACAAAGTATATGAAAGGGGAAGTTAGAGCTCAAAGGATTCTTATAGAATCTATAAAGTATGCCCTCATCCCATATGTATCTAAACTCGAAACTTCAAAAGAAATCTATGACAAACTGGTAGAGTTGTATTCCATAAGAATTGTTGGAGAATTCATCTCATTAAGGCAAGAAATATACAAGCTGAAGATGTAAAGGGATGATGGAATAGCCTCATACTTTATGAGGATATCTGAAATCTGAGATCAACTACAAGATCTGGGAGAAGTCATGTCTCATAGAGAAATGACTACAGTTGTACTAAATTCACTACCAGAGGAGTGGGGTCACCTTGCTTCAAGTATTTATGGGAAGAAAGAAGCTACTCCATTTCAGGATCTATGGTCACTATGCAATATTGAAGAATCTATACTAAAGGCCAAGTCTGATGTGGGAGTAGGTGAGAAAAATAAATCTTATGCTACAATGACAAGGAGAAAGGGTGGAAAGTATGGTTCTGCGAAAAACAAAAGGGATATGGCTAAGATTCAATGTTATGGGTTTCAAGAATATAGACACTACAAAAGAGATTATCCTAAGACCAAGAATGACAATAACAAAAGAGGAAGATAAGAAGCCCATATCACCAAAGAAGTAGAGGAAATTGAAAAGAAGAAGTCCAAGAAATAGGAATTAAGAGATCTTTATTACCAAGATAGTCTTCCTCACATAAGATATTTTCAAGTTCCTAAGTCTTCTATTCAAATATATGACTATTATGATTCACTAAGAAAATTACTGGATGCATCAAGGCATCATAAAATCATTAAAAGAAAGAGCTCATGACATCAACATAGAAAATGCATGAAAGATGGTCAAATTATGAAAGTCAAATATGGAATGATATAGCTCTTGGAAACCTCATTTGTAACATAGGTGGCACTTATCGAAGAAAAGGGAAACATTCATCTAGTACAAGGCTCATCATACATCTATCAAAACGAAACATCTGTTGGATGGGTATACACTATATCCCTAATATCCTTTGATGGAATATTCATTGAAAGGTTCAACGATGAAGAGAGGAAGAAAGTGTTTCATCAAAAATTATAAACTTGTGGAATTCATGGGATGATGGTATGATGACATAAAAGGTGAAGAAGCTAAAGGGATTGAAGCTCTTTCAATCAAGGAAGTTGTTGCAGGAATTTTGGATGACCCAAAGGAAAATGAGGTATGTATGCTTACATTTGATATTGTTGAATCCTCTCATATGACTTCAAGTAACAGGGATCAATGATCTATCTTGAGAGCATAATAAAAAGGAATGATCTCCCCCCTTGAACAAATGAAAAAAATGCATGGGTCACACATTCACTAGATGAAATCAACATAATATGTCCTCGTATGAAGTATGAGGTGGTTGACTACAATTGAGGAACTTTGATTGGAATCTCATGGGAATGAAATGTGTGAAGAAAGGAAGGAAGATATCATGGGATATGCAACCATGGAAGAAGGTAATCAACATCCAAAGACCAATAATATTTGAATAGGATATCTCCATGGAAGATATGAAGACTATGATGGAGCTTGAAAAAGAAAGACGACCCTTGACAATATATATATATATATATATATATATATAATATATATAATATTAATATAAATATATAAATATTATATATATATATATTTATATATATATATATATTATATATATATATATCTATATATATTATATATATATTATATATATATATAATATATACATTATATATATATCTATTATATATATAATATATATATATATATATATAATATATCTTTGGGAGAACGTGTCAAATATGGTAATGCCAGGATGTTGTTTGCCCCAAACTAGAAAGTCCATGATGAAAGACCATCACAAAGGTAATTTTGATTTTAATTTTCATTCCTTTATTTTTTGAACAAATATTTGGATGGGCTTATGCAGAGTTGCCGAGGGAAGATCTATGGATATCTTCCACCACTGATTCCCATGTAGTAGGATGAAAGATACTTAATGAGACATGGCATGAAGAAGGAAACATGGCATGAAGGAAGCTAATTATGGATTGATGGATCACTTTCTGATGATTACATGACTGACTCATGGATGAAAGTGATGGATGGTTTGTGCCCTATGAAGAAGCCCCAAAACATGAAGATTCCTGAATAACGAAATTAAGTTCATGACATCGTGAGGAGGAGTTCTTCAAGCAGTTGGTTGTCCCATCATCTCCACCTCAGGAGCTATTGTAGGTCCCTAATTAAGAGGAATCCTGGAAACAAGTTTTCTTACTTGGAAGAAACTTGGAAGCAAAAATTCCTTAGCCAAGAGGGAGCTTAGGTACATTCCTTCTGTAGGAATGAGAAAATTCCTTTATTGGAATAGATATGTCCTCCCTAAATTAAGAGGGAGAGATAGAACCATCATTCTTGTCTTCACTTGGGAATACATAATGGAGGATTGGGTAAACATATAACATTCAATGCTATTTGAGGATGTGTTAGGGAATCCAAGACAAGAGTAGCTGTAGAGGACTTATATTCTTTGAGGACTGAGAATCCAAGATAAGAAAAGTCTTGGTGGAACACACTCTGAGAACTTGAGTGGAGAATGTTTCGAGAGAGACAATGATGAGGGTGTCTAGACATCACTGGTCTCGCTATCATTGTTCTTTGATCTTATGGAAAGATAGATTTTTTAGTCAAGGCCTTGCTATGTGACAATGTTGGTTGATATGATGCTAAAAATATGGGTTACCAATCTGATTCTTCTTATGAGAATTTTTCAAATTGAGAATGACCAAGTACCATTATGAGTACCTCCCTAGTTAAGAGTGAGTGTTGAAAAGTGAAACTAGGTTTGGTCTTCATAATGACATGTGTAATTGTGATTTTATGTAATTAATGTAAAGAATAAAAATAAAATTATTATTGTAATGCTTGTCTCATGGGTTTCATGAGCAAGGAATTTTATTTTTAGTGATGGCTCCCATTGTGAGCCTTTAAGATTTGTCATCTAGTCATAAAATTCCATGTCATGTATGAAGGACCCTTCTTGGGAAAGTTACACATTTGTATAAGACAATAAAAGAATAAAAAGACCCTCCAAGACAAGCACAAAAATCTCCTAGCTTGTTGACTTCAACATGGAATTAATAAACTCCTCCAACGGACATGTTGGCTCACCCTATTCATGTCAACTAATTTGAGGGGGAAACCACTATAAATACACAGCTCGGCCTTAGTTCAGAAGACAATTTTTCAGACAAGTGTAAGACTTCAGTAAGAAGTGAAAAGGGGTCAAATAAGAAGCCTCCAAACCAACAAAGTAAGAATAAGGAAGAGCGAAGTTCTCGGATTTATTTTTAGGTTCTTTTAATGGTTCTAAACCTCCATATGTGCAAGGAAGAAAGACGTCTGTTGCAACAGTGGAAATGGAAGAGAATTGCAATCCTCATAGGGAGTTGAAGTGGAAGAAGCATTAGTCAAAAGAGAAGATGAGACAAGACAAGAGGATACTCTATCCTAAGGAAGGGTATCATCGATATTTATCTAGAAGAAGGTTTTGAATTAAGGTTAAGTATTGCATACCTAATTCAAGAAGGCTGAAGGTTTGAAGCAGAAGGAAGTTGAGGTTGAAGAAAATGTCGAGAAGGAGGAAGGAGCATAAGGTTGAATATCTTTGACTAATGATCTCAATTGTATTTGTTTCTTGGTCTTGGAGTGGAAAATAAGTCAAGGGTCTTTGATGGGACCCAGCCCACGCTGTCGTTACTCTTTACACTTTAAGGGTTCCACTTGGATGCTTACGTGGTCGTATTCAGTGTTGTTTGTTCCTGCGCTCACTATGTGGTAGCTGAACATTAATTGTTGGCGTTAATGCACAGTCCTTCCACCTCGGTGACCGATAATACCCTAACCCTAACTCAGTTTCTCGATTATTCTTATCATTTCTATTTTCACTCTGAGGGTTTCGAGCTCTGCGCAATTAGATGTTCTCTGTGGTATTGTATTCGGCCTTCTCTGGTTCTGTAACATAGTTTGGTGATTATAAGTTGTTTTTGTACCCATTCTGGTTGTGGACGGAGGATTCTTTTGTGCGTTTGCCTGGTTATACTCTTCGGCACTTTGACTGTATTCGACTCTGGCTGCTCGCTGTAACTCTGGTTAAGTTATCTGTTTGCTTGGCTACTCTGTCTTGAATGAACGAATCCAAGTTCTGGTACCGGTCCTGTTTGCTGTAATTATTCGTTGTTTCATTGCTGGGGTTCGACTGATTTCTGCTCCATTTCTATGTATGCGGTTATACTTCTGGTCTGGGTTCTCGTATGTGTTATGACAACGATTTCTGGGGTTCAAATGCTGGTGTTGCTTCGCTGTTCGGACAGGGTCGATGGCAACGCTTGGACAAACTCTGCTACAGTATTTTGTCATTCTTTGTTTCAATATTTGTTCTTTTTCGTCCTGGGTCTAAACCCGACTGCTCCTCTGGTCTATAGCTTGCTGTGGCGACTCTTGGCTCGACTTTGTGGTCACTCCTCTTGCGGTCTCCAGGTGAGATTCCTTTCCCGCTGTCTCTGTTTTTATTTTGCTGGCTTTGTATCTCTGTTTGAGGGTTTCGTTTTTCTGGATATGACAAACCCTGACTCGTTTTTCTGTGGCTTGGTTGCAGGTCTCCTACAGTGGCCTGGAGGGCGCACATCTGGGTCTTCTGCAACGTTTGGTGGCTTAAAAGTTTTGGGTAGGCCTGGAACCTGTTTTGTTAACCTGATTCGAGGACTCTGTTACGCATATGATATGCCTGTTAATTTATTGGTCGAGTCTGGTAGCTTTCATGTCTGCTATCATTTGTGTGGGATGTATTCACGTCTGCGACACGGCTTCAACAATTCTGGCTTTATGTCAATAGTCAAACCCTTACGAGGATTTCGTCTTCCGTTTGCTTGTAGTCAAACCCTAACGAGGGTTTCGTCTTTCCGTGGTCTGTCTGTAATGGTCGGGTGAAACTTTGTTCTGGTTTTGATGGCGACAATCTCTGTAACCCTTAAGGGACCTTTACTGTTTGGTTGCTTTTGGCTGTGTCGTAATGTTACTAGTACTACAAATGTAAACTGTGTTTTTAATGAAAGGAAAAGGAGATATTCGATGGGTACCTGTAGCCTTCGATTAACGTTATGTTTCGCCGCTGGTGTTTGATTCTCGTGCTGGATTAATTGCTTGTGTGCTGATATCGACTTTGTAATCATGATTCTTCGATTATACTCCTGTCTTCTTGTTGACACTGGTTTCAGATTTCAGTTCATTACATTTAATTTACAGGAATGTGAAATATCAATAATCGTGTGTGGGAGATCAAATCAATAACTTAGGAAATGATTGATGGATAGTATTCTTTAGATACTTTTGAATGCTCTGATAGTTTTATTATTCAACTTTTCAACTTATTTTCTACTTGAACCAAAAGACCCTTTCTTTACATAGATGCTTTGCTTTTATAGCCTCTGTGTGCAGTTAAGGCTTGCAGTTTGCCTGTTTCTGTTACAAAAGCAGTTACGTGTTTCTGTTCCTACTTGTAACTGTAACTGTTCAGATAATTAAAGATTTATAAAAGCAATTAATAGTTATTTTCCTAACTTACATAAACTACCCTTCACTTGGCAATGAAACTAATCAATAAACTTAACTGGAAAGTAAATCATCTAACTGTTTTTGACTTGTAAAATAAAATAAAAAGAAAAATTATTTCCAGCAGAATCTGACAATTCGGTGTCCCGCTCATGAACCTAGTTGGGGTCTTTCTGCTTCATCACTGTGAGCTGGATGCTCCTGCATCAGGCTCCCGGGGTGAGAAAAGATCATGACTCCTGTTCATGAGTTCTTCCACTGTTGTCCCTGTTTGTTCAATCTGCCTGGCGTCAAGCCATGAGCTGTCCTCAATTGGACGGTTCTTCCACTTGACCAGGTACTGAAAATAATTTTTCCACCGAGTATGCCTAACTACCTGAGTTTCGAGGATGCCTTCGATCTCAGGAGGTTGGACATAAGGCATCTGTTTCTTCCAATTGTCTCTGTCTTCCTGGGTGTTCCGCGTGGATTGTCCGGGTTCATCCGTCTTTTCTTCCAACAGTTCGCCTGAATACGGAAACAAATCTGCCACATTGAAGATAGGTGATATGCCTACTCCAGGTGGTAGCTGGATTTCGTAGGCACTCGCTGAAAACTTTCGCAAGATCTTGCAAGGTCCTATTTTTTTGTATTTCAATTTATTATACGTACCTTTAGGAAACCGCTCCTTGCGTAAGTGTACCAAAACATCATCCCCTACCTCAAAATGAACTTCTCGCCTCCTCAGATCTGCGTGTTCCTTATACTTCAAGCTGCTGTCCTGTAACTTTTCCTTGACCTGTTCATGTAAATCTCGCATAGCATTTGCAAAATCTTCGCCATCCGCACTCCGTCGTTCCTGTAAACCAAGATCCCAAAGCTCATGCACTCCTCGAGGGTGCATACCATAAAGAATCTGAAAGGGACTGAGACCCGTGCTATGATTCGGTGAATCGTTGTAAGCAAATTCTACTTGCGCCAGCACTCGGTCCCACATTCTAGAATTTTCTCCGACTAAGTTGCGTAACAGATTTCCTAGACTTCTGTTCACAACTTCTGTTTGCCCATCGGTCTGCGGATGGTAAGCAGAACTGTAGCTTAATTGGGTATTCATTTTCTTCCATAAGGTACGCCAAAAATGTCCAGTGAACTTTACATCTTGGTCTGATAGGATGGTTGTTGGTAACCCGTGTAATCGGACAATCTCGTTAAAAAACAAGTGAGCCACATAAGTAGCATCACTGGTTTTCCGACAAGGTACAAAATGTGCCATTTTCGAGAAACGATCTACCACTACCATTACCGAATCATACCCTTTCTGTGTTTTCGGCAATCCCAATACAAAATATAAACTCACAGAATCCCAAGGCAGGCTTGGAATAGGTAATGGCGTGTACAGTCCTGTGTTCTGGCTGTGTCCTTTTGCTAGTTGACACACCTTACACTTAGTCACAAAACGTTGTACGTCCCATCTCATTCTCGGCCAAAAGTAAAAGTGGCTAAGTTGTTCCAGAGTCTTGTCAATTCCAAAATGTCCAGCCAATCCCCCACTTTGTTTTTCACGAATGATATTCTCCCTCATAGAACAGCTGGGGATACACCGTTTTCCTCCTTTGAAAAGTAATTTCTCCTGTATATTATAGTCCAACCAAGGACTGTTTCCTCTTATTAAAGGATTCTGGCACGCTTCGTAAGCTTCTCTAAAATCTGGGTCTGTCTTATATAGATCCCGTAAATGTTCGAATCCCAAAACCTGCACAGTGATTTCCTGCAATAATAAAGCTTTTCTACTCAACGCATCAGCTACCTTGTTCGCTTGCCCACTGATATGCTTCAGTACAAAATTAAAGCTCTGTAAGTACTCCACCCATTTGGCGTGTTTATGATTAAGTTTATGCTGCTGCATTACATACTGTAATGTAAAATTATCTGAGAACAGCACTAACTCGTTTCCCAGCAAGTAATGCCTCCAGTGTCTTAGTGCCTGTACCACCGCGTAGAATTCCTTATCGTATGAGGAGTACTTCTGCCTACTATCATTCAGTTTTTCACTGAAAAACGCCACGGGTCTGTCCTCCTGACTGAGCACAGCCCCAATTGCTGTTCCACTTGCATCACAATGTACCTGAAATAGTTTTTGAAAGTCTGGTAGCCTAAGAATCGGTCTTTCCGTTATTTTCCTCTTCAGTAGCTGAAAGCTCTTTTCTGCCGCTTCTGTCCATCGAAAAGGTTGGCTGGCCTTTTTGATGGTCTCCAACATAGGAGCATAGATTCTGCTAAAATCTCTAATAAACTTTCTGTAAAAACTCGCTAATCCATGAAAACTTCGTACCTCGAACAAATTCTTCGGTGACTGCCAATTCACAATTGCTGTCACTTTCTCCGGATCCATTTTTAATTCATTCTCTGCTATCACAAACCCCAGATAAATCAGTTCTCTCTACAAAAACGTACACTTCTTCAGATTGATCAATAGCTTATTCTGCTGTAGCTTCTCAAGCACTCTACGCACATGCCGGAGGTGTTCTTCTTGTGTCTTACTGAAAATTAGTATGTCATCCAAATAAACAATTACAAATTTCCCTATATATTCCTTTAGCATCTCATTCATGAGTCTCATGAAGGTGCTGGGCGCATTGCTTAAACCGAACGGCATGACCAGCCATTCATATAAGCCTTCATTTGTTTTAAAAGCTGTCTTCCATTCGTCTCCTTCACGTATCCGTATCTGGTGATATCCACTTTTTAAATCTATCTTGGAAAAGTAAGCTGCCCCACTCAAACAGTCCATCATATCATCCATGCGCGGTAACGGAAATTTGTACCGTATGGTGATTTTGTTGATGGCTCTGGAATCAGTGCACATCCGGCATTCTACTCCCTTTTTGGGGGCGAGAACTGTTGGTACAGCACACGGGCTCAAACTTTCTCTGATTAATCCCTTATCCAATAGCTCCTGCACCTGTTTTCTAATATCTTCATTATCCTTGGGGCTCATTCTGTAAGCTGCCTTATTCGGTAAGCTGGCTCCTGGTATGAAATCAATATGGTGACTAATGCTCCTTTTGGGAGATAGCTTATCCGGCAAGTCGTCTACCACTATATTTGTAAACTCTTCTAACATCTGCTGTATTTCTACAGGCAAATCTGTGATTTCTGTGTGTAACAAAACTGTTCTAGTCCTCCTTACTACAACAAAATTCATCTCACTGTTTTCAACTTGTTTCAAAAATTGTTTTCCATTCATAAGTAACGCCTTTGGTTCATTTCCTTCAACTGCCTCTTTCTCCTCTCTGATGGGCACAAGGGTATGTTTAACCCCGTCTTTTTCGAACTTATAACAATTCAATACCCCATCATGTGTCACTTTCCTGTCATATTGCCAAGGTCTGCCCAACAAAATGTGGGACACGTCCATTGGCATAATGTCGCAAACAATTTTGTCTTTATAACGCCCTATCTGAAATTCCACTTCACTCTGTTCATCCACCAGCAACTGGTTTCCTTTCTGTAACCACGAAACTCGATATGGAGTGGGGTGTTTCAGACATTTCAGCCCCAACTTCTCAACCATCTCGACTGACACTAGATTGTCAGTACTCCCACTATCAATTATCATTTTACAACACTTACCTTGCGCTTTACAAACTGTTCTGAACAGAGCTTTCCGTTGCGTCTGTTCAATACTCTCAGCAACTGGCTTCACCAACACCTTATGCAGCACTAGAGCTTCTCCTGTTTCTGGGGCATTTTCTACCTCTTGAGGAGGTGCTGCTGCTTCCTCTGGCTGTGCCATATATGCGCCTCGCTGTCCAGTAAAATCTGTCTCTGGGCACTCAAAAGAGCGGTGTCCCCATTTGTGGCATCTATAACACTGGTATCCAGTTCCCTTCCATGACCAGTTCCTCTACCACGCTGAAACGATCTGCCACCCCTCGTTCCATCTCCTTTCTCTGCTGTTCTCGAAGTCTTCGAACTGTTGGCTTCCTCGCTGTTGCTGGCAGTCCGGCCCCTACCATATGACTAGCCTCTTCCTCTATTAGACCCATGTCCTCTCCGGGCATTCTGTCTTCGGTTAAGCTTTTCTTCTGCTTTAACTGCACTCTGATATGCCTCCTCCGTATTGTTAGGAGACAAAATACTTATTTCGTCTAAAATTTCCATCCTCAGCCCATTCACATATCTGGCTGTCCTCTCTGCTGTGTCCTCTGTATATCCTGCTCGCAAGTTTACTCGGTAAAATTCCTCCGTATATTCCTTCACCGTCAGACCTCTCTGTCTCAAGTTCTGAACTTGCCTATGCAACGCAATCTGGTAATCTCTTGGCAGAAATTTGCCCTTCAATTTAGCTACCATCCTTGCCCAGGTCTTTATCGGAGGCTTGTTCAACCTCTTCCTCTCATTCTGGACGCTGTCCCACCACAGTGTGGCGTGTCCCTTCAGCTTTGTCGCTGCAAACTTGACCCTGCGGTCTTCTCTAATTTCTTCGCATTCAAAGTACTTGTCCATCTCGCTAATCCAATATAATACTACATCAATCGATAAACTGCCATCATAAGTCGGTAACTCTGGTTTTGGTTTACTATTTGACAATAATACAGACTTCAACAGTCTTACTTCCGGCGTGTCACCGTCATCCCCTCCTGCCGGTGCTCCCACTTCTTCATCACTCACATCACCTAATTCCGGATCTCTTCTTCTGCCTGCCTCTACTGCTTCTAATCGAGCAGTAAGAACTCTGAGTTCTTCCCTCAACGCCTCATTTGCCATCCTACGGGCACCTTTGCCTCGTCCTCGTCTGCCTATATCCATTTCTCCTAAATATTTCAACTCAACTGCTCTGATACCACTCTGATGGGACCCAGCCCACGCTGTCGTTACTCTTTACACTTTATGGATTCCACTTGGATGCTTACGTGGTTGTATTCGGTGTTGGTCCTTCTCGCGCTCACTATGTGGTAGCTGAACATTAATTGTTGGCGTTAATGCACAGTCCTTCCGCCTCGGTGACCGATAATACCCCAACCCTAACTCAGTTTCTCGATTATTCTTGTCATTTCTATTTTCGCTTTGAGGGTTTCGAGCTTTGCGCAATGAAATGTTCTCTGTGGTATTGTATTCGGCCTTTTCTGGTTCTGTAACACAGTTTGGTGATTGTAAGTTGATTTTGTACTCATTCTGGTTGTCGACGGAGGTTTCTTTGGCGCGTTTGCCTGGTTATACTCCTCGGCACATTGACTGTGTTAGACTCTGGGTTCTCGCTGTAAATTCGGGTAAGTTATTTGTTTGCTTGGCTACTCTGTTTTGAACGAACGAATCCAAGTTCTGGTACCGGTCCTATTTGCTGTGACTGTTCGTTGTCTTATTGCTGGGGTTCGACTGATTTTTGCTCCATTTCTGTGTATGCTATTATACTTCTGGTCTGGGGTTCTTGTATGTGTCTTGACAATGATTTCTGGGGTTACAAAAGCTGGTGTTACTCCGTTGTTCAGACAGGAACGATGGCAATGCTTGGACAAACTCTGCTACAGGTATTTAGTCATTCTTTGTTTCAATATTTGTCCTTTTTCGTCCCGGGTCTAAACCCGACTGCTCCTCTGGTCTACAACTTGCTATGGCGACTCCTGGCTCGACTTTATGGTCACTCCTCACGCGGTCTCCAGGTGAGGTTCCTTTCCCGCTGTCTCTGTTTCTATTTTGCTGGTTTTGTATCTCTGTTTGAGGGTTTCGCTTTTCCGAATATGATAAACCCTGACTCGTTTCTGTTGTCTGGTTGCAGGTCTCCTATAGTGGCCTGGAGGGTGCACGTCTTCGTCTTCCGCAACGTTTGGTAGCTTAAAAGTTCTGGGTAGGCCTGGAACCTATTTTGTTAACTTGACTCGAGGTCTCTGTTACACGTATGATATGCTTGTTCAGTTATTGTTTGAGTCTGTTAGCGTTCATGTCTGCCATCATTTGTGTGGGACGTGTTCACGTCTGTGACACGGCTTCAACAACTCTGGCTTTAAGTCTATAGTCAAACCCTTACGAGGGTTTCGTCTTTCGTTTGCCTGTAGTCAAACCCTAACGAAGGTTTCGTCTTTCCATGGTTTGTCTGTAATGGGTGAGTGAACTTTGATCTGGTTTTGATGACGACAATCTCTGTAACCCTTAAGGGACCTTTACTGTTTGGTTGTTTTTGGCTGTGTCGTAATATTACTAGCAATACAAATGTAAATTGTGTTTTTAATGAAAGGAAAAGGAAATATTCTGATGGGTACCTGTAGCCTTCGATTATCGTTGTGTTTCGCCGCTGGTGTTTGATTCTTGTACTGGATTAATTGCTTGTGTACTGGTATCGATTTTGTAATCGTGACTCTTCAACTATACTCCTGTCTGCTTGTTGACACTGGTTTCGGATTTCAGTTCATGTTTGTTCAGCAATCATAATATTACATTTAATTTACAGAAATATGAAATATTAGTAATCGTGTGTGGGAGATCAATTCAATAACTTAGGAAATGATAGATGGACAGTATTCTTCAGATACTTTTGAATGCTCTGATAATTTTTATTATTCAACTTTTCAACTTATTTTCTACTTGAACCAAAAGACCCTTTCTTTACATGGATGCTTTGCTTTTATAGCCTCTGTGTGCAGTTAAGGCTTGCAGTTTGTCTGTTTCTGTTCCTACTTGTAACTGTAACTGTTCAGATATGTAAAGACTTATAAAAGCAATTAATAGTTATTTTTCCTAACTTACATAAACTACCCTTCACTTGGCAATGAAACTAATCAATAAAATTAACTGGAAAGTAAATCATCTAACTGTTTCTGACTTGTAAAATAAAATAAAAAGAAAAATTATTTCCAGTAGAATCTGACAATTCGGTGTCCCGCTCGTGAACCTAGTTGGGGTCTTTCTGCTTCATCACTGTGAGCTGGATGCTCCTGCATCAGATTTGTTAACTCTAAGGATGCATCTGTTTACTAACACAAGCCGGTTTTGGTGTAACGATAATTGTGATTCTAACAAGTGGTATCAGAGCCAAAGGCCAAAGGTCTAGAGTTCGAATCACATCCCATTTAAGCTGGAGGGAGATTTTTGGACATGATTCTAATAAGTGGTATCAAAGCCAAAGGTCTCTAGTTCGAATCGCACCCGATTTGGGGGAGATTGTTGGACATTGGATAAACCAACGCTCCTTGTGTGTTTTGTGACATGTGGTTAACCACCTCTCGTGGATCCGTTAACTCTGGCGATGCGTCCTAACGCAAATGATTGTTGGAATTTCATGTTGAAGCTATTTTTATTCTATGTTAAGGGATTTTCAAGCACCTTGATTGTTGGAATTTCATGTTTAAGCTATTTTTATTCTATGTTAAGGGATTTTCAAGGGAATGAATCCATTTATGCATTCAAAATTGCAATTTAAAAACTAATATATATATATATATATTATATATATATATATATATATATATATATTATATACACATATATCGATCTTAATCATCATCTATGAGGTCCCTAGTGGGATGCAATCTTTGGAGGTGTAATTTTTTTAGGTTTTGCACTATAAAAAAGGTTTTCACCTGAGAAGATTTGATCCCTTTGGGCTCTTTAGATTCATGTGTTAGCTTAACAACGATTCTTAATATGCGGAATTAAATACTTTAAAGAATCTAAAAACTGGATGCCCAAATGTAAAAACTTACCTCCAGCCATTGATGTTAATACAAGTAATAATTTTTGATTCTGGAAGCCTCCACCAGTGCTGAGTTTGCAAGCGTTGTTCGCTCTATCAAACCAGCGATTTGAAGAATATTCAAATTATCTCAGAACCGCTGAAGCAAAAGCTATCCTAAGAACGAAATGCTTGAAATTTAGCTGTTCAATTTATCCTTTACGCAGAGCAGAACCTCTTGGGAACAGTTTCTCTGTGCGCTCAAAATCAGAAATAGCGAGAGGGGAATTTGTTGCTGCTAAATAATCTTGTAAAATACATCAAATATCATGGTGAATGAAACCATGACAACATAATACCAGTACTAGGTCATGGTAGAAAGGAGCATAGACAATGGACAAGACTCCTCGATGATGCCAAATCAAGTATATGTCACCAAACCTCAACTGCGAATTAAACACACCACGATTGTCGACAATGAAGGGAAACAACCACAGTTGTTTCACTGGCATTTGATTTGCCAGCAATCATATCCACTTTTCAACCAAGAACAATATTAAAAATCACGCCTAAGAGGAATACGCCAAAGCACGCAGATTTAAGAAAATATGAAGGCACTTCCAAGCTCTGCTCTCTCAACTTGATGGTGTAAAACTGAAGGGGATTGAGATGCAAGCTTGGGGACCAAACAAAAATATATATAGCCAAGCTTCCATCAAGCTTCTATTGGCTATGTGTCAGGTGTTCCACAGATCATGGTAGAGAACTCTAGATGGAGTAATGGACCACTTCAGAAGCTCCCAACAAGAAATTAATTAACTGCAGTTGATTTCCGTAATTTAAGGAAACTACTGCAGTTGGTTTCCAGAAATTAAGGAAATGACTGCAGTTTACTTCCATAATTGTAGGCAGCAGTTGGGAAAAACTTGAAGATGCTTAACATTCTCCCACTTGGTCCATACTTCCAATCTTAATGTCTCATCTTAAAACCCATTGATAATCTGTATTAAGTAATAGATACATGAATCATGGCGATAAGTCCCCTAATGACGAGTATTATCTTCCATGTATTACTATGTATTTATTCTTATTATAGTTTATGTGGCAACAATTTCTTAATGAATAAGCCTTATGTTTATTCCTGGTCCTACACAGATGAATTTTCTCAAATCAAATTAAGGTGCACATAAATATGAGAAAAACATCAAAATAATTAAGAATTTCATTAAAATAACATTGTCCATACAATGAGAAACTACATAATGGAACCAAGTCCCATATTCATTACATGATCCTTGAATTTAAATGGTGGCATGCCCTTAGTCAAAGGATCAACGATCATCAACTCAGTGCTGACGTGCTCAATGACCACTTTCTTTTCTTTAACACGTTCCCTTATAGCTAAATACTTAATGTCGATGTGTTTATTTCGACTCCCACTTTTGTTGTTTTAAAAACAACAGCTAAATTATCACAATATATTCTCAATGGCTTAGAGATAGAATCCATAATTCTAAGCCCAAAAATGAAACTCTTAAGCCATACACCATGTAAAGTAGCCTCAAAACACGAGACAAAATCGGCTTCCATAGTGGAAATGGCAATCAGGTCTGCTTGGCACTCCTCCATGATACAGCTCCACCGGCCATCATAAAAATGTAACCTGATGTTGATTTGCGTGAATCAACACATCCAGCAAAGTCAGAATCTGAGTAGCCAATTACTTCCAAGTTGTCTGTCCGTCTATACATAAGCATGTAGTTTTTGGTTCCTTGAAGGTACCTCATTACTTTCTTTGCAGCTCTCCAGTGGTCTAAACCTGGATCACTCTGATATCGTCCCAACATTCCCACAACAAATGCAATGTCAAGTCTTATGCAGACTTAGCATACATTAGGCTCCCGACAGCAGAAGCATATGGAATGTTCTTCATTTGTTCCCTTTCAAAGTCGTTCTTCGGGCATTGGTTCAAATTGAACCTATCACCCTTCACAATGGGAGCTACACTTGCTGAACAATCCTTCATCCGAAATCTCTTTAAAATTTTATTAATATAGGTTTCCTGTGACAGACCCAAGATGCCTCGAAATCTGTCTCTATGGATCTTAATGCCAATGACATAAGATGCCTCACTCATATCCTTCATATCAAAATTTTTAGAGAGGAATTGTTTCACCTCATATAGAAAACCCTTATCATTGGTTGCTAGCAAAATGTCATCCATATATAAAACAAGAAAACAAATTTTACTCCCACTAAATTTTAGGTATATACATTGATCCATAATGTTTTCTACAAAACCGAAAGAAGAAATTACATTATGGAATTTCAGATACCATTGGTGGGATGCTTGTTTTAAGCCATATAATGACTTCTTGAGCTTGAAAACCAATTTCTCACCATCACTAGAGGGGAGTCCTTCAGGTTGTTTCACGTAAACCTCCTCCTCTAGATCTCCATTAAGAAATGTCGTTTTCACATCCATTTTCTGCAACTCCAAGTCAAAATGGGCTACTAATGCCATAATAACGTGCAAGGAATCTTTCTTAGATACAGGAGAAAAAGTCTCCGTGTAGTCAATTCCTTCTTTCTGAGTGAATCCCTTAGCAACAAGTCTTGCCTTGTATCTCTCAATGTTGCCCAATGAGTCTTTCTTTGTCCTAAAGACCCATTTACATCTAATGGATTTTGCACCATTAGGCAAATCAACAAGATCCCAGACTTCGTTACTCTTTATAGAATTCATCTCTTCCTTCATGGCATCGTACCATAATTTTGACTCGTTGCAACTCATAGCTTGTGAAAAGGACTCGAGATCATTTTTAGCTCCAACGTTGTAGTCAGATTCTTGCAGCTACACAACATAATCATCAGGAATTGCTGATCTCTTTGGTCTAGTAGATCTTCTTAATGTTGTACCATCATCTTCCTGAGAAGTATGTGGTTCAACTTATTGTTCAAAAGTTATTGGCAACTCTTGAACTACCTGATCTACTGGAATGCCGTCAGCAACTTGTGGAACTTCAACAATTGGTTGTTCAACACCAGTTTGTACTTAAGGGGTGCTATGAACAATAACCAATCTATGACTTGAGGTGGAAGGTTGAGATTCTGAATGATCCTTCTCAGAAAATATGTTCCTAGTTTGATCGCTCCCACTAATCAAGTCATTTTCAAGAAACTTCACATTTATTGATTCCACAATCCTAGTGCTGTGAGATGGACAATAAAATCTGTAACCTTTAGACCTTTCAACATATCCAATGAAATACCCACTAATGGTCCTTGGGTCCAGCTTCTTCTCTTGTGGA
>APFE031495994.1:13092-43269 GCA_000404065.3 Pinus taeda
TCAAAGAGCCTAAGCCTGCTCTGATACCATTGTTCGGGATTTTTCTGGTAAAATCCCAAAAACACAAAAAAAATTCAAGCACACAGAGGCAATGCTCTGTTTCCTTTACTCCAGGATCTTTTTGCACAGGGAAGCTTTTATAAAAAAAAATTACTCAAAACAGAGTATTGCACCACCATAAAAGATTTCTATTCATTAAAACAAATTCACTGATACATATTCATCCTCTTTCACTCAGAGGGATTCACCAAAACATTTCAACAAAATTACTCTGTCTCCTTTGAAATTTTACACCACTGTGTGTAAAAATTTCATTTACATTCACTGTTGTGTGAAAACCAAGATTACAAGGATTTACTGCTATAAAAGAAAGAAAATGATCAACACACTGCTGTGTGAAAAACTACAAATTCACCAAAACTTACTGTTCCCTTTTCACTGCTGTGTGAAACAATTCATGGTTTTTGATACAAGCTTCCCCTGGTTTTCTTCATTCACTTCTTCGCCTTCGCTCCTGCACTGCTATGCGTTCTATTTTTTTTCACACTTACAAAATTGACCAACTACCAAAATATGTTTTACTTGTTCTGTAAAAAACCAAACTTACGCCCTTGAATAATCAAAAAGCAATAAAATTAAAACTATATGACATTGCCCATGCCATTATTTAATTTATGCCCATACATGTCGTAAAAAAAATTAAAAATCCACCTACGCATATGACAATTCTTTAATGAAGGTATGGTCAAAATGAAACTTGACTTTACTCCACGCCAAGCTTTTAATGTTGGCTGTATGCAGCTTGGAGCAATTGATGGTGGAGAACGCTGGAGCTTGATGGAGCAAATCGGACGAAGGAGGAGACATCAGACGATCATTTTTGACCGACATTTACCTTCCGAGAAATTGTCAGAGGGTGATGTCACGCCTCATCCACTCGTCAACCCTTGAACTTTCTCAAATATTTGCGGAAACCACTTTAAGCAAAAGCGGGTCTGAGAAACTTACCGGCGGTTTATGGTTTTGCTGCTGTGGTTTCGGGGATGGTACGGCTGCGTGCTGCGTTGAAATTACATTTTCAACAGAATCTCATTTCTCGTTAGACCCTCGCAATTTTTTTGACTAGGTCCCTTAGTTTCAATTTTCTTCCCCGTCGTGTGATGCAAAATCGTGTGATGCAAAAGGGTGGATCCTTCTGTTCGGAAGACAGATCACAAGCTAATACCGAGAGGCCATGCTTCAAACTGCTCCTTGCTTTATGTTGCGGATTGCTATTTATTCATCGTAATTTCCCACTGTTGTGTTTCGAAGTTGATTGCGCAAGTATAGTATTTCCATATGGGTTCTGAATAACAGGCAATTTTGGTTGCAGAGAATGTGGAAAGCGCAAGCCCAGGAGCCATGTTTGTGTTCGGAGATTCATACATTGACACGGGAAATCGTAACAAAACAAATACCGTCTGGAAACCTCCATATCGTATAAGCTTCCCTGGAAAACCCTCCGGGCGATATTCGGATGGAAAAGTCCTCGCGGACTTGATAGGTATAATTACAATTTTTCTGCTCAGAATAATTGATTTTTTCTGCCTCGTTTGTGGGTTCTAATCTTTGATTACAATGCTGCAGCTTCAGCTTTCAAGATCCCTACGCCAGTGCCATACAATCAGCAGGGTAGCTATCCCAACCAGCGGCTTCGCTTCGGGATGAACTTTGCGACTGGCGGGAGCGGTATCTTCACTACATGGCCTGGTGTGCCAAACATGACTACCCAAATACATCAGCTGCAGCGATTGATGTGCGATAGAGTATACTCGGCAATGAATTTTAGGTTTTCTCTTCTTCTATTCACGGTTTCCGGTAATGATTACGCTTTCCACATCCTGGAACAAAGAGCGGTAGAGGTATAATCTAGACCGTAGTTTATCTGCTATATGTTTTAGAGTTTTTTTAAGATATATTTTTTTTAGTTGAATTTGTAATTTGATAGGGATGTTTAATATAATAAGTCTTAGCTCTGAATTCTTCACAATTTGAGTATTTAGAGTTTTTTAGGGTGCTGAATAGATAGAGTATCTTCTGGATAGGGTATTTTTATACAGATTGATGCCCTATGTAGATTGCAGATTCAAAATGAAATCTGATTGTCATGAGGGTCAATTGTTTCACTCCTCTCTTGACCATCAGATTCCGAAATATTTTTGGAATTTCTATCCACATAAGTTTAACAGAATCCATATATCTATATACAACCAAAAACACATTTTAAACAACAAAAGATCACAATTTGACTAGAACTTGTTTTGCCTATATATTTTGGAGTTTGTGAGAGCATATTTTCCATTTAAATTTGCTTAAAATGTAATAAGAATCTGTGAGAATCACAAATTTGAGTGAATTCTCCACAATCTTAATTTTCTAAAAATTTCCACCCTACTAAATCCAACCTGCAGTTAAAAAAACATTTTAAATAACAAAACACGAAGATTTAACCGATAATTATATGTTCGACAAAAAAATCCAAATTTTATAATAGTCAAACAATACCTAAACATCAACTAACACAACACACAATTCACAAGAAATTTTCATATTTACTGTGAAAATATTCATACTAAAATGCCTAAATCGATTTTTGTAACAATATGCCGCTTAATGTCTGCATTCCTCATTGACATTAGCTGTCTGGAATTTGCAGGGTGTGCCTTCATTTGCCGAATCGCTGATCAAGCAGCTCTCGGCAGACTTAGTGCGTTTGTACAATTTAGGTTTCCGACGCTTTGCAATCACAGATATGGAGCCTCTTGGCTGCTTGCCTAATTTTACAGTAGTTAACTCTCACGCGAGTTGTAACGCTACATTCAACACATTAGCCGTATATCATAACAGTCTTTTGCAAGAAGCGGTGGAGGGGATAAGAAAAGGTCGAGCAGATGCAACTTTTGTGATTCTGGATCAGTATTCAGATACCATGGCGGTTTTTCAACATGGTTTTACACTCTGTCCCCCTTGTCTCATATGGATGTACTTTCTTTCTTTCTGTGGCTCTACACTGTTGAATGTTTATTTAAGGCGTGGATTTCTTTATTTGCAGGGAAATTCAGGAAGCCATTGAAACCCTGTTGCAGTGGTGAGTGCGGCGTTACAGACAGTGCAGGGAAGGCTTTGTATAGTGTGTGCACCCATCCAGAATCGGCCTTTTATTGGGATGCGCTGCATCCCACACAGTCTGGTTGGGAGACATTGATGACATACTTCAAATCTTCCCTGGCTCAACTTCAGACTTGATTTGTCACTACCGAGTCGGTCAGAATTTCCTTTAGATTTTTGTTGTTTGCGCTATAATCCTTTTGTTTCTGTTACGATTACTTTATGGAGACATTGTGTGGACAAGATTAAACGGGAGTGCAATCTAATTTAGTAATTTAGTTAATATATCAAATACTGTGCCGACACTACGTCATGTCTTGTATGGATTACTCTATGAGATTTTTGTGGACAACGATCAAACGCCAGTGTAAATTTAATTTAAGTGATATATTGACAATGCTAAATACTGCCGTATCTGGTAAATTTGTGCAATAGAAATAATTTTATATTTCGATATTTTACCTCGATAGAATATCCAGGTTGTAAAGTGTCTCTCGTATAATTTAGTTTTCAAGTGTTTTTTTAATAATAGGTTGATAAATTTCGTACGGAAATGATTTCTAATAATATTTTCATAAGGAAATTATAGGTTAATTGGATATGATTTGTAGGTAGCAAGATTTTTATAATTTAGTTTTCTAAGTAGGGGTAATTTGATAGTGATTTATAGAATTAGTATTTCACTTTTATTGAATGAAAATGAGTTTATAATTATTTAAAAGTAATTACATTGATGAATATGTTATTTTACAATAAGGTTTTTAGAATTTTAATTTAATTATCATTAATTATTAGGTAGTTGGTAGAGATTGATCTCTATAGAATATTTCAGAATATTTTAATAGTATACATAAATCAAATATTGAGATTTATTTGGTCAATAATTATATTTTTTTGGTCATTTTAATTAAATTCATTAATTTAAATAAAATGTGATATGAACTAGTGTCATATGAAATGGGTTTTTAAGCATTTGGTATTGATAAACCATGATATTGGTGCATGGTATCGTAACAAATATTATTTACAAAGTAAAATTTTCCATTAAAAACTGGGGTGAATCTCCATAGTTAAGAATCTTTAGATATATATGTTTAACTTATATATATATATATAGATATGTATATAATATATTTAAATAAAGTTTTTTACTACATAATTTTAAATAAAGTTATAATTTAGTTAATTCTTGTGATTTTTTAAAATTTAGCAGTTTGAAATGTATGATGAAGTGTATGTTTTGATAGGCCATTAAGAAACCATTTAATTTATATCATTGTACTAGTTATAGTTATAAAATGCATGTAATTGAAATAATATTCATAAGAAAATCAATTCTTTATTTTCATTTTTATTATAATTTTTTTTTCAAGGCGTAGTTTAACTTATAGCTGAAATGACATTTTCAACCTAATCAAAGGATATAGTCTCCAACGAGATTGTGATTTTTTGTTGTTTAAACTACATTTTCCAATGCATAAATGGATTCAACAACCTCAAAAGCAATAGTAAATAATTTCTTAAGTAATATATTAATATAATTCATGTAAGCATGTTTAATCTCCAAAACCTATTACAAAGATCACTAACTAGTTATCAACTTTTTTTCATAATTAAAAAAATCATTAGTTATATATAATATATATTTATATATAATTTATTTTTAATTGGTAAATAAACTAACATGAGTTCAATAAAAAAATTATTCTTTATGAATAAATAAAAAATATATTATAAAATATTGAATGAAATTGAATAGGGAATTGATGCCATACCATTCAAAGTTTCAGTTCTACAATTGTTAAAGATATTTCCTATCTTCAAGGGGTTTTTACAATCTATTTGGGTTTAACATGATGCCACCAAGATTACATAGTCGAAGACTACTTTTAGAGATTATGCACTGACCTGTATATGAAGTACATGAATAATGCTCTTACTAGACATCCAAAAACCTTAGCAGACATCAAAAGGGTGATGTTGAAAGAATTTTGAAGGCCTAAGTCTCCATCTCAGTGTATCACGGAGTTGATAGAGATAAAGCAGGGGCAGAATGAATCTGTTTGGGTCTATGAACAATGGTTCAAAGCGTTGTTAGGTCAGTTGGCATTTGAGATTCCATATGAGCAGCATAAGGAATGGTTTATTGTAGGATTGTTGCATCATATTTGCTTTCCTTTGACTTAGTAGAACATTCAAACTTAGAATCAAGCTTTGGAGATTACATTGAAGTTAGAAGTTTCTTTCGTAGTAACAACCACAAGAGGAGAAAGATTTGGCATAGCCTAGCTAGAATTACAGATAGTGACGCTCACAGTTCAACTGCAGGACTTAGTGAAAGGAAAATAACGATGCTTAGAAGTTTGGTACACAATTTGCAAAAAGGTGGGGCACCATAGAGATGAATTCCTAGTGATGACATATTACATGGCCGCTGGTGCAACTATCTATTCAAAAAAGGTAGTGGATTATGGTGTGAGATTTGTAAAGTGTGGCGACATTCACCACCGAGTTGTCCTATGATGCAAAAATATGAAGCTTGTATAAGGAATTTATTTTTTTGTTTTTGTAATTCCATGAGTCATGAAATTCATCATTGTCGATCTTTAGAATTGATGATATATCACACCAACCACTCCTACAAGGTGCAAGAGGGACATGACATGATGGTACAAAAATACAATCAAGCAGGATGTATAATCAATGGGTAGAGGACTAGATTGAGGACAAGGATCATTTGGACGGGGAAGAGGACAAATTATTTGTTATAATTATGGGCATCCATGACATATCACCATATTTTATGCCTATCATTTTACAACATGCACGTATTATCAAGCTTTGGATCATGCGATAAAGGATTTCCCTCATGTTCTCACAAAACTTCAAGAGAAGAAGGGGAAAAACATTCCAAAGGTTACCGTAGAAGCATGCCACAATCAATCTCGTTTTAATGTTTTTACACATGAAGGTACCAAGACTAGGAGGGATGCTGCTAAACATGCTAACCCATATCAATAATTGGTGAGAAAAGATGTTAATCCTCCCCCAAATTTCAATCCACATAAGGAAAAGACTAATTATAAGGATGCATGTCAATAAATGGTTTCCTCAAAGTGGGATATTCCAGAAGACAGTCTAGTGTATGACATGCCTAGAGTCTATGACAAAAATGCTACTAAAAGTCCTGAAGTAGGAGAGAATCCTATCAAGGCATTTTTTAAGAGTTGTCTGGATTTGATGCAGGATGATGGTGCCTTAAAGAAGCTTCATAGAATGATTGCTAAATCTACAAAGGAGTCAGAAGTTACAGTAGCACATACCGCAAGATGCACACTCAATAAATTTGTACAAAAGAAGAGGACAAGTCGAGAATTTAGGTTTGGTGCATATATAGGAGATTACAGTATGGATAAAATTATCTTTGACTTGGGATCTAATGTGAACATATTTCTTAAGAAGACCTAGGAGATGATGGGGAGCCTAAGATGACTTGGTCCCCTATCTAGCTAATATTGGGGAACCAATACCAGATATTCCTTATTGGAAAACTATTAAATGATGAGGTGGATATTGATGGGGTCAATAGTCTAGAAGATTTTTTGTTAATAGAGATAGTTGATGATACTAACCCATACCCAACACTATTGGGCATTGATTGAGCCTTTGAAAATAAGGTTATTTTAATTTGAAAAAGAGGCACATGATATTTGAATTGGGTGATGTTTTAGTGATTGTGTTGTTAGATCCAAGGTAAGATGATATATATGTAAAGCTTGTTTGGAAAATATCTATAATATAACTTTGTAGAAGGAGGATTATGTTAACCCAATTGCAAATGGTGTACCATTAGATAAATTTTGAGGTAAAAATGGGCCTCAAAACAAAAAAGTATAACCAAAATCAACTTTATAAGAACAAATAGAATTGAAAATGATGATGTCAATCATGGGGGATGATTCACCATTTTTGGAGTAAAAGGGAAAAATGATAAAAAAATGAAAAACTATTTTTTCAACCTATGTTTTCAACTTATCTCCCTATGGTTTTACTCCAATTTTTAGCAGGAGCACTTTTTGGATGCATAGTTTAACTTTTCATGCAAGAAGTACCTATGTTGAATACTTTCAATGGAGCCCACTACATGAAAAAATGAGAAATATATGAAAAACTTTATTGCAATCACATTTTTTCATGTACTTCTCAATTTTTGTGTAGCAATATCCATGAAAAGTATTCAACATGGGTACTCTTTGGATGTGAAATTAAATTTTGCAATCAATGAGTGCTCCTGCTCAAAATTTGAGTAAAATCATTGGAGGATACGGTGAAAATACAAGTTAAAAATGTAGTTTTTTCCTTTTTTCACTCCATAATTTGATGAGATAATCTAATCTAATATTTTATTATCTCCACTATTATTTTATACTTTTCCTTAAGAGACCCATTTTAAACCTAATTTTTTTTTTAATTTTAGTTGGCCAAATATTGGTTCTTATGCATGAGACTCTAAAGAAGGACTGGAGAGTTGGTAGAATTGACTGCGGGAAGTGTCTACCAGGAAGTGTGCACATATCATTCATGTAGTACGTTGGATTGGGACAAAATTACAAGATCCACATAGGTATGATAGTTTAACTACTATTGTGTCTTTCGTTCAAGAATTTGAGCAGAAAATACCTGGTATTTAAGGTTGTTAGAATTAGATGTTTCCTTGAAAGAAACTCTAGTGTGATGGTGGATCACACATAAGGATGCTTTCGACGCCTAGTTGAAATGTAACAATTGTTATGTATTCTGTTTTGGTATAAGTCAAAGGTTATGGGAATCAAGTAAACTATGTTGGATTGTCCCATAACCCATGTGAAGAGTTGTGTTGCAACATGGAATAAGAGGAAGATACAACAAGAAGAACGGGTCATGTTGTAGCGGCTACAACCACCTTCTAAAATTTTGGCTTGCAACCAATTTCAGATCCTCCCTTGAGAGTTTCACTTGATGACTGCACACACTTGGGTTCACTCCATGAGCCCGTGTGAGTATTCGCATCCACCTTACTTGTTCATTTCACCCAAGCTTTTGCATGCTAATGTCAAAGTCATGCTTGCAACCATGTTCTGGTCATGTACTTGTTGTGTTCGTTATGAAAGCATCTATCACACTTACACACAGAGTCACATTCATTTTCGCGCAAGCATCATCATGGTCGATCAACAATCAATCACAAGTGTCGTGCTTATCGGTTAGTTATGTTGAGCATCTGTGTCTCGATGGTTTGGGTCATCTCGTTGTCAAGTCATGTGGTGTGTGTTTGCAAGATCACATATCCATCTTTCACTCGTTCACACACTTAGTCATTTTGCTAAAGTTATGATGACAAGAACCCCCTCTGACAGCCGGACCATCACCCCATTATCGACTCGATTGACTGTCACCCAGAACAGTGCAGAAGCATAAAGCAATTCATTTCAAGTTGTGTTGCCCATGATCAAATCAATGAGTGTTCATGCTGGTCAATTGGAGAGTTTCACCGAGAAGCCACCCTGGGACACACTCGCCTAAAAAATTATGTAGAGCATGCAAACCTTTCCCGCTCCGCTGACTGGGAAAATTACACAAACAGGTCAGACAGACACCCAGTGCCCGTCCCTGTCTCCTGTGGAAAATTGCACACTTTTTCTAGCCAAGCCTCCCGACAGTCAACCGGTTGGTCACCAAGAAAATTGCGCAGCTTTCATGACCAAGCCATCTGCTACCGAACAGTTTGCTTAGCTTAGAAACCATGCAAAGATGATCAGCAGGCTCACCTCCTAGCATCAGTGCAGTTTTTCCCACCAATAGCTCCCAATAACCGACTAACAGTGCCCCTTAGGAATTGCGTAGTTTTTGCTGCCAAGCACCAGCAGCTGACTTCCAATTCCCTCCAGGAATTGCACAGTTTTTCCTGCCAGTGACCTAGCAACAGACTGTTAGTTCCCTCCATGAATTGTGCAGATTTTACCTACCCAGCCTTGTTACAACCCAGACTGTTCCTCCCAAAAACTGCACAGTTTTGTCCTCCAGCTGAGCCAGACCTCGCAAACAGTCACTGTTGATCCGGATTGCCCATATTCATCACCCAATGACTTGGGAAATTTTCATCAGCAGTGCTTGGAGCCTCCATCCCGCCTCACAACCTTGTTGCCTCTCCTTGTCACCTGCATCCGAAATGATCATGTATCATGGTATACTAGGAGGTTTTTGGATTTGATGTTGTCTCATTGTGGGTGACTATAGGTACATGTATACAAAAAAACATGGCATGACAACGAATGGGATGAACGAAAGGAGCACATGTAGAAGGACAGTTTCACCAACGAATGAACAAACGATGCATGTGAAGAGATATGCTCACGAACAAACGAACAAATGAACATGCACCTTTTGCGAACAAATGAACCTGTCAAGCCTTCCAACATACAAGCAAGGAGCAACGTGCAAAAACAACATGAAGAAAAGAAACAACCATTGAAGACTTTGTGCACTTTGCCATGCGAAGGTGAAGCTATGACACGCCATGAGGAAATCCATCACCCAATAGCACAGCAGCTCGACATGCACACCAGCAGTAACACGAATGTGCTATCACTGTCATGTCGAATCATGTCATGAGTCATGTCTTCCACATCTCTATTGTGGGAAATACTGCCAATAAATGTAATGTAATGTGGAAGTCCAAGAGACCCACTTTTTGTACAAAGAGTAATGTAAAGTCGAAAAGTAATGGAAGTCAAACAGTCATGAGGGTAGTTAAACAACCACAAGGGTTAGTTTCACTCTTGTCTATAAATACCCCTTCATTTGTACATGCAAAGGACTTTTTCACCTCAACTCCTCCCACATAGCGAAGAGAGTCTGTAATTTTTTCTTTGAGGAGTAAGTAGTGGCTCCAATGCCCTACCCATAGGGTTAGTGATGTATGGTATAACTATGTGTCTTGGAACTTTTGCTTAATTTAGAATCCTTCTAACATGGCAATACATTTTCACACATGTATTATAAATGTTGTAAGGCTAATCTTGAACACTTGTAATGCATGTTTCTTTAACCTGTGTTTAACACTTGAACTCATTCACTTGTTGTAATACATAATCTATTAATGAAATGTGTTGTATGTGCTATTAACGTTGTCCTACCAGTGGTGGCTACCTTCCCGGACATCAGACAAATTTTTTACATAAAACCTGCTATAACAACTATTTCGTTCATGCAGAATCATCCGTTGAGTGTTTTACGTGTTATCTTCCCTTATGTGTTGTGACTTCCGCATCCGTGTGGACTGCTCCTCAAAAAGCTATGCATGTCTTATTGTGTTGTGTGTTCCTAGTAGAGTTGGGGCTTCCTCCCAACCGACTTGGGACTCACTCCCACCCTCTCCCTCTACAGTGAAAGAACCATTGACACAAGTAACAATAACAATCACCGGGCACGCAAAACTCACTTCTCGAAGACAAAGAAGACCACTCTCTTGTGCTGACAAGCAAGAGTTGAGGCAAATCCTTAAGATAATGGCAATTGGGCCATCATACCAGATGGGACTCTGACACTAAATGGTGTGAGGTCTAGTTGGGACTTCATACCAAGTGATCCCCTGAATGTTGGTGGGTTGAGCATCTTCAACATTTCTAGTGCTAAAAGGAGGGCAGGTAGTTGTATATGGCTAAGCATCCTCTCACACTCATTCATCAACCATTTGGTCAAGGAAGTGACTCACATTCCCTCTCACCTATGTGTGACTCTAGAGTTGGTTACTCATCACCTCCTAGGATGTCTGAACATGAGATTTTGTATCATCAACTTCACTCCATCTGTCCCATCACTCACTAGTTTGCAAAAGTAGTTGGACTGATCCCAGGCATACTGCATCTTCCATATGCATCAAGAAAGCCAAAAGCCACTCCTACAGGACTTGTTGTATCATCATTAGAAGAACCGGTCCTTGCCACAGTTGAATACATGGTAGAAGCTATTGAATATGGAGAGAAACCTCTAGTCTTCTGGCAAGGCAAACGAGACACTCTTGTGATCTTGGGATCAGAATTTGGTACATGAGGCAGAGGAGAAGACAACGGAGGAGGGAGAGGCAGAGACGAGCCAATGGAATCAGAGCTAGAACCATCAAATTTTGAAAGAGAGGAGGAGGAGGAGGAAGAAGAAGAGATGGTTGACCCAAATCTATAATGGATGACTTAGGGACCATTGCCTCTCCGAGGTGTCTTGCACAAGATGACGAAGAGAGTGGATATAATTGACATCAAGTTTAACCCTGAAGCACGGTGAAGGCAAAATATCACTTGGACAACTTCTACCTACAACGAGAGACCCTTGAGGTATGGTATGACAACGTAGAATGTAGATTGTTTCCATGTACCTTTGACCATCGTGCAGCTGCGTGGTATCAGAGCCTTCCACCGAACTCCATATAGAACTAGGGTGCATTGAAATGCATGTTCCTTGAGAATTTTTCTGATGGCAAGACTCTAGCCATGCTACTCAAAGAATTAGGAAGCCAAAATATGGAGGTAAAAGAAAAAGTAAAAGACTTCAATAAGAGGTTTACATGCATATTGAACAAATTTTCAGTGGAAACCAAACCTCATGACTCCATCACTATTGATTATTACACGTCTGCACTATCAACCAACATTACACAGTTTGTCAAGCGAGATGCGAAACCAACACTCTTACAAAATTGTGAAGAGGCTATTTCTATTGAGGAAGACCTGCACGCAATTGGAGTTGTCAAGGATGTTGAATCAATAAACGACCCCAAATATGCGAGTAGGAAGCCCCAAGTGATGGTGAGAAATGGTAGAGACAAGGGATCAACTGATATTGAAACCCTCACTTGCCTTGTCAAGAACTTGAGTACAGAAGTGTCCGAGCTCAAACAATGGAAAACACACACATTTGCAAGTAGCCATTCGCCCACGCAGAGGCAAGCAAGAAGCTCATAAGGAAGCAACTGGTACCATTCAAAAACTATGCAGAGCTCTGTTCTCTAATTTGAATAGTGTGCAGATCCTAAGTTTTGTTCATTCCACGAAGAACATCACCCCGAGAACTCTTGTTTGGACTTGAAGCGAGTCATGAGCTCTGTATGCAGTCATACTTTCAATGCGGAAAAAAATATGCAGGAGTAGTCGGAAGACACTGATAACGACGAAGAGGTTGCACCTAATGAACCATCAAGTTTTGGGCATGTGGTGAACGCATATTAGTGCTGGCAAAGAATGTCAAAGATGAACACCAACATGTAGCCCCAAAAGAAAAATAATTGTTACAATCTCAGGAGTAAAGGGGCTCCCCTTACACTTGGGGAAGCACAAGAAAAGATGAGGCTATTGATGAGAAAGGTTGATCCACCAACCACCCCAAATCAAAAAACACAAAACAATTCCAGAAGGACAACGACAAACAAAAGTACATCCATTGGGAGTAAGCTGTAGAACACTCTGCGAGACAACAAAAAAAATCATTCTACCCCAGACACCTCGGTGAGTCTACCACCTTTGGAATACAACATTGTAGATGACATGAAGGAAACTCGAGTGAACATCAGTTTGTTCAAGTTACCTAAGATCCAGAGTTAGCGAGACATCTTGCTGCGTGCATTGGGATAGACAACAATGGAGAGCGTAGCCTCTGCCAGCAAGGGAGCAAGCACACCTCCTGAATCACTTTCTATTGTGCTCAACACACTTCGGATGGAAGAAGAAAACTCATCTTTCCCTCCAGTCCTGTTATCATTTGAAATTTTTAACTGCAATGTTCACAATTTCTTGGTTGATTCTGGCGCGGCAGCCAACGTCATGTCTCTCTCCATTGCGAAAAAGATCAATGCAAAATGAAGTGAGACATCCGTGTGGATTATCCAACTTGATTGAACATCGGTACCAGCCATTAGTGAACTACGAGAGGTGATCATCCACCTATCTTATTATGTTCGATTCCACCAATGCATCAACATAATTGTTGTGGACATATCAGAAGCATACATTCTACTACTCAACATAGACTAGTCGAGCAAGCTAGACGAATATTTTGCTGTAGACTAGTCTCGAATGTGGCTTTCGTACAAGGGAAAATGCAACCAATTTTAGGTGTTATCCGAGAGGTATATGAAGCACAATGTCACTCCCCTTAATGGCGAGGATGAACCGTTGGACTTCACAGAACTCATGTTTGGCAACTGCCTCCTTGAAACAACATTGGGGTGTTATCCTACACGGCTAGCTCTAACCCCACCAGACATGCAGTTGGGGGCCCTTCCTTGCCAAACTGATGGTAATGAAACTTGTACAGTACATTGTACCAATAGTAGTAGCAGTAGTAACAGTAGTAGCAGGAGTACTAGCCAATTTTTGGACCATGTATTTTGATGGATCAAAGACACAAGACAACTCACGAGCCGGGTGTGCCTGGATCGACCCTTACAATAGGAAGCATATGGTTTCAAGTGTCTTGGAGTTCGAGTGCATGACCAATGTTGTTGAATATGAAGCACTCGTGTTAGGCTTACAGAAAGCCATCAGCCTCAACATGGTCACGCTCAAAGTGCCAAGTGATTCAGATATAGTGGTATGGAAGGTATGTAACACCATTCACTGTTTGTCATTGCATCTCAAAAGTTACCAGCAAGAGGTATGGTGGCTAATCTCTAACTTCCAAGAATTTAATATCATTGTTGTACCACGTACGTGTAATGTAGCTGCCATTCTCTGGCAATTGCAGCTTCAAGAATGCCACCAATTAGGGATAGATTTTGTTAGAAAATTATATATTACATAGCAATGGAACACATAGAATATTGCATAAATATAAACACAGAAAACGCATAAAACTAGAGAGACATAGATATACGTGGTTCACCCAGTTTGGGCTACATACACCCCGAACAACCAATCCTTCTTTTCTGTTATCTAACAAAATGAAGGGACACAACCTATAGCAGATCCACTATAATATCCTCTATTTTCTCTCACAGTCTCACCTCTCTGTTTCTCACTCAGAGAATACACATCTATTACACAACCTCAATACAATGCCCTCATACAAAGAGAGGGGTTACCTTCTAGGGAAAAAAAACCTAAACTAAACATAAGTTCAACTGTTAGATCATCCACCTAATGAACGGCCCATATGGACTAGAAATTAGTATACTTTTACAAGGTAATTTTACATCTGATTTTAGCTTCAGGGGCGCTACCCCTGAAACCCCTGCCCAGGGACCGTTGGCCCCCGGATCCCCCAGCTGGGGGGGGTCGGCCCTCCTGAACCCCCGCGGGGAGGACAAGCCACCCCCGCACGCCCCCCCCCGCGTGGAGGGGTGTAGAAACTTCCTGGGGTATACATCTGGTTGAAACAAAGACCTCTAAATAATCATGCTCCATACCCAACATATTTACTATTGAAATTTTGTAGAAAGCATCTATCCCAGATAACATAACTAATTTACACATGTTTAATGATGATTAACAAATACTGCATTTCATAGCCAACACTGACGTCTTCAACGATGAAACAATAGATGATGACAAGCACAAGTGCTCTCTATAAGCAGAAGCTCATAAATGGAAAGGCCATCTTATCAAAAAAGGTGTGGTAACATTGGAAAATCTTTATGACTTGCAAGAACATTTTCATGGGTAGAGGAATTGCAAGAATCACAGTTCCACCATGATGCATGAACTGATCAACCTAGGAACTGAACAAGATCTGAAGTTCATCAATCTTGGTACATGTTGCGCACAAGAGTGACAAGCCTTTGTCCACTTGTTCAAATAGTACTGAGATGTGTTCACGTGGACATATGATGATATGAAAACTTATGACATGCAGATCATCCAACACATCATTCCGATGAAAGAAGGGGTCAAGCCATATCAACAGAAGCTGAGGAAAGTACATCCCTGACTTGAACCCCTGATATAGAAAGAGCTTACTAAGCTGTTGGATGCACGGATCATATACAATGTTCGTCATTCCACATGGGTTTCAAATCTTGTTCCTGTACGCAAGAAGTTCGGGGAAATCCACTTGTGTGTTGATTTCTGGAACATAAACAGTGCCTCGGACAAGGACAACTACCCCGTGCCATCTATGGACCACATTCTTCAAACAATATCTAGGGCATAGATGTTTTCTCTTCTTAAAATTTTCTCAAGATACAATCAGGTTCTGGTAGCAGAACTTGGCATAATTAAAACTACCCTCTATACCAAGTGGGGTACGTTCGCTTACAAACGAATGTCGTTTGGGCTTGTAAATGCAGGCACAACCTTTCAGCATGCCATGGACATTTCTTTTTGCAGACTCATTGGATAGAGCATAGTGGTATACCTCAATGATGTGACTGTGTTCTCAAGAAGACAAGATGACTACATACACCATTTGAAGAAAATCTTAAATAGGCACCATGGGCATGTTACTCTAGGTTGGAAAAGTATCTTCAAAAACATGGTTTCAAGAGACGAGGAGCTGGTAGTAATTTGTAAATAAAGTCCAATGAAGATGAACTCCTAATCATGGTTCTGTATATGCACGATATTATTTTTAAAAGAAATAAATATCATCTAGTAAAATAGTTTGCTAAAGAGATGAATTTTGAGTTCGATATGTCAATGATTGGAGAACTTACCTTTTACCTAAGGCTGCAAATCCTACAAAAGTCAAGAGGTATATTCATTCTCAAGAGAAATAACTAAGGGAGATATTGAAAAAATTCCAGATGGAAGACTGTAAACCTGTCTCAAACCCTATGGAAATTGGATGCAAGTTATGTGCAAATGATGAATCAATTGAGGTTCATCAGAATCTTTAAAAATCTATGATAGGGATTTCGTTATACCTAACAACATATAGACAAAATATAATGTTGAATATCGTATTAGTGGCAAGATATCTATCAACACCTAAACAAAGTCATCTACTTGCAACAAAAAGGATATGTAGATACTTGAAAGGGACTACAAGCTATGGACTATGGTACCCAAAAGAGAAGAACTTTACATTGACAACATACACAGATGCATACTAGCCTAGCTTTCTAGATGATAAGAAAAGTATGAGTGGTGGTGTGTTCTACTTAGGAGAATCACTGGTTACATGGTTAAGAAAAAAATAATCATCAATATCTTTATCTACAATAGAAGATGAATACATAACAGCTATTGCTTGTTTCACACACGTGTTGTGGATGAAAAAAGCTCTACAAGTTATGAAGGTAACTTTTAGTGAACCTATATCTATTAAGTGAGATTATACACATGCAATAAGTATTTCGAAAAATCCAGTTCTTCATTCACATACTAAACATGTTCCTATAAAGTACCACTTCCTCAGAGAACAAGTGGTTGAGCAAAAAGTAAAGTTGGAATACATACCAACAAAAGAAAAGATAACAAACATATTTACCAAGCCACTTGTTAGAGATCCATTCGAATGTCCGAGGAACAAATTAGGGATAATCCCTGCACACTCTTCTCATTAGTTTGACTTCAAAAGAAGAGCTTCAAATACTGTGGAGAATACGAAAAGGAATGCACTATCTAAGGGGGAGAATCTACAAGAGAAATAAGGACTAAAGAAAGAGCAACAATAATCACATGTCAAGATTATGGAGTAGTCAAGAAGAAACACCAACAAAGGGCCAACCTACAATTGTAGTATCGAGCCATATTCTTTATGGAAAGGAAACATCAATCATGTTTATCATTTAGAGGCTTATTCTTTGATACATAAATTTTATGCAAAAATGTATACACATATAATGTAAATAATAATTCTTAAATATACATAGTCTAGTTAAAAAAATTCATATCTGGTGAAAACATGTTGAAGATGAGCCTAGCTCAATGTATATTTGCATCATTAGAATTTCTCAAAATTCTTCAGCCGCTAAAAAATTTCAATACATATTTTCTGTGCATCAAACTATATTATGTTAACTCATGTATTTAGCTGATAACCTCTAAACCATTCTGAAAGCAAAACCTAAGATCACTTCAAATATACAAAGTGAAAGAAAATATGTTACTGTCAAGCCTAGAGGAGCATATCCTATACATATTTATGTTTGGTTTCTAGAATCCTTCATCATGAATCACCATGAGATTTACATTTGAACCATATTATTTGCAAGTTCCAAATGAAGACATATATATGCAGAATTTGGTTTCATATGAAGACATCTAGTCCAACAACTAAACTATTACAGTATTGGTGTAAAGGATCATTTCGCAAAAATATCAATCAAGAAATCAAATTAGTTCTATGATTGCAAAAGACTGCTATTAAAGAAAAATATGAAATTGGTTCTATGATTAAAAGGTCAACATTTGACCAAGCTACATTGTTGCATTTCAATGCATCATTAGGATTCCTCTAAATCATTTAACGTTATTATTATGAGTACAAAGAATTGAATGATATTTTTATTGATACTATATTTTTTAATGAACCTCATGTATACAAATGGTGAATGTATAAAGAGATGAAATATATTTGTCATCAAATGAAGAAATCCCTTGAAGTGCTCAAGAAATATAGTTGGACAAAATAAAATTCGTCAATAATATGTTAATCAAATGGAGATCTCGAGTCTCATAAGGATCTGAGTGTATCATCAATTCATCATGATCTAGTCACTATTCTAAAACAAAGCTTTCAAACTCAAAGAGGACTATTCTTGACATGACGCTATGATAAAAAATATTGAACCAATTTAAATGTAGAGGCCAGTCAATGAGTTAATGCAGAAAACTAAGCAAACAATGAAGCAAAAATTAAAGCAACATTCCTATTGCGGAGACTCAACTAAATGAGAGAAGAAGAAAGTATACCATCCATAGAGGAAATTATCTATATCTCTAGAAGAGAAGACGTACATACTGTAGAAAATGAAATAGATGCAAAGACATACATTGAATAGCTACAAATGTAAATAAGGCTAAACACTAAAAATCAAGAACATTGTGTGTCAATGATAAGAGAAAACTAAAAAACTAAAAAAAATCTCCAACAAGAAAATGACGACCCAACTAGAGTTGAGCACTCAATAGAATATCTATCTACAATGGTAAGGAAGGAATATTGGCAGGGAAGGTAAGACATAGAAGAGTAATGATTATGTGATCAAGAACATAATTATCGTTATACAAAATTGATAGTAGCATAAATGGTAGGAGACAAAGAGACAAATAATGAATTTTGTGCATATAAATTAATTGGACAACATTATATCCTATGTAATAGTTATAATGCTCTTGGAATAATTTAATTGGACAAATTTATGCATTAGGTATAATACTCTTGCCATTATATTACATATTATCATTACTAAGGGAATTCAGAGAAGCACTTAGAGAAGCCATGACCATTAAAGAAAATACATGTAGTACCATTTAATATGATTTACATTGTCTTAAGGGCATCTTTACAATGTGTGGAAGACAATATTTACAATGTATTCATTTGCAATGTGTTGCATTGACGACGATATTTGCAACATATTGTTTGCACTATTTTAAAACAATGCATGATATTTGCAGTATATTGTTTGTGGTGATTTAATATAATGCATGATATGGAGAGAATTGGATAATATCATTGTGTTAATGAGTTAATATTAAATGGTTAATGATTAATGCATTAGTATTCAATTAATATTCAATGTGTTAATTTATATATCCAATGAAATTCCATGCCATGTTAATACATTGGAGTTGTTCAATATATATATATTCAATGCAATGTCATGCCATGTTAATACATTGGAGTTGTGTTATAACATTTGTGGAGCAATAATTTATAAAATTAGAGTAGTGTTCAACATTGATTTTGGAGCAATATTCATTCCTCGAGCATATAAGTATTTCTACTAAATGTATATTGGAGAAACATTTATAAACAACGTTTTCAGTTGGAGCAACATTGGAGCAGTGTGTATTGGAACAATGTTTAATGGTTTATTGAAGCAATGTTATGTAGCAAAGTTTACAACAGAAACTTTTGTAAGAGTAGTGTTTACAAGAGGAGTTGCACAAGAGAAACATTGAATATTATGAATACATTCAAGCCAACATTGATACATTATTTATGTAGCATTCATATTTATGCAGTGTTGATATATTATGGAGAGTAACATTGATTTATTTATGCAATGTGCATTTATACAATCTTGATAAATTATGGAGAGAACCATTGATTTATTTATGCAATGTGTATTTATGCAACATTGATACATTACGGAGGGAAGCATTTTTAATCGAATTTCCCAACATTTTTAATGGTGGCCTTTTTAATTGAATCATTGAGGCATGCTTTTATGAATTAGGGTTTTGTGCCCTAACATGGCTATTCCCTAATTTTTTGACTATGCAACGTTCATTATGGAGTAGCTTTAATTATGTAGCAATGTTCATTCATGCAAATTTGTATCATGGACACTGTGTTACCTATTGCATATTAATATATTATGGAGAGTTTTTTTGTAGCTATTGAATTTAGTGTTTTATGTCCTAATTCATCAAATATGTGGCTACCCTAATTGGTTCCAAGTGGTTGACTTGTAGATTTTATTCTAACATGAAGTAACTTGTTGGAAAAAAGGATTTTAAGGGTGTATAGAACAAATTCAAGGAATTTCATCTCAAGAGGGAAGAAAATTCTAATTAAAATAACATAGTGTTTAGGAAATATAGATCTCAATTGTTGGAGCCTTTTTAGTCTTGAAACCCCTTTCCATTGATGTGAAAGGGGCACGTAAGAAGAGGTATGGAGGCAGAAGTGTAAGTAGAGGTAATTTTTCTTCCAGGATAAACATGAGAAGGATTGTTGTGTTGCCATCAATGCTAAAGGGGGAGAATGTTGGTAATGTTTGCATTGATGTCAAATTATCATGTTAAGGATGCTTGATGTTATTAATATGATTATTGTTGATTGTGTTAAGGATATTTCATCTTGATTGCTACACGATCATTGTTGCAATATTGCTTGAAGTGCAAAGGCTAATAAGTGATGTGAAGTGCAAAGGACAATCATTGCTAACTATGTTGATCATTGTGAAGGCTTATCATTGTTAAATATGTTGATTGGTTATCTTGATGCGTGACTTACAATTAAAATGAAAAATGGCACATGATATCTTGAAACATAATATGGAAAATTCATGCTTTTATTAAACAAGAATCATTAAAGACATTATCATGTGGTTGGTACAAATCCGAAAAATGTAGCTAATACAAATCTGAAAAGTTTTCAAGTTTTGTCTCATGCAATCATTATCGCTTGTCTATATTATTTCAACTTTATTTTATGTTATAAAATTATGAATTTTATATTTGAAAGTGAAGTGGCAGATTGTGAACAACCTTAGAATGCCAAGAGACAACTCGTTATTTAGTATTCCTTCATAGAATACAAATAATCGATAAACTATGCTTATAAAATATGCATTGTTGAATGAGAAAAGAACTTTTTGGGTTGAGAAGTTTGTATGAGAGTGTTCATAAGCAACATTCTAGTAAGAGGAGAAGAATAGAAAAGTAGCAGAGAGGAACAAAATTGAACAAAAGCAGAGAAGATGAGCAAGAGACTCGTGGGAAAAAATTAATATCCGATAACCAACAAACTTGATTTTGTATTGTGATTGGGAGATTGCAGTCTCCTTTCAAGTTGTAGGTTGATAAAGAATAGGTTATAGACGGTTGAGGTAGGAGCCTCCTGTAGGTTGTAGTATCCATGAAATTTTGTGGGAGTTGGAGCCTCCTTGATGTAGCATCCTCATGTATGTTAGAGCCTACATAAAATTTGATGTAATAGGGGAGTAGGAGTTTACCTTTGCATCACTTTCAGCCAAAAAATCATGATTTTATCCCTTATGGATTTCGACTTATATCTGGGGTCTTCATATATTTCTTTTTGAATGTGTTGTGAATGCTCTTGAATTTTGAATAAAAATATATACAAATGTCTCTCTCTAATACTTGCAAAAAAAACAACTAACAATTAAATATATACATAAGTCATTAGAAAAAAAATATTTGAAAAAAGAAAATTAAACTAAACTAAATACTCGAACAAAAAAGATAAAATTACTAATTCATCCCCTTTTAATAATTTACCCACATTTATCATAACGCTCCTCCACTTCTATATTATTTACGTGAAACAATCTAATTTAAGAACACAAAAAAATAAAAACATAGTACATATGTGTTAAGTTGGGATGATAATGTTTCAACAATTTTACGATTATCCATATTTTATGTGATGTCGTTACTATAAAGTTAAAGTAATACATGACGCAATTGCTTTTCACTATCCATATTGTATTGTTCCATCAATAACATTATAGTGAAAATCATGGTTATTTTTTCATTTTTCAATTTTCTACTCCTAAACATGTTGTAATGACTTTAGATCCACATGTGGTATTCTACCATCAAGTGATAATTAGTTGCTTTGTAAATACTTTGAAATAATTTTAATGATGTTTATTGTGTAGAATTTGATGATTTTTTTTTTTATCAATCACAATCAAATTTTATACATTTCTTATGTCATGAAAAGTTATATAATGTAGGATGTAACACATTTTCCTCATAAAAACGTTGCATTAAACAATTTTGTCATTTGAAAATAGGGAAATCTCAATGTTGAGCCACATCTAAAGCCTATCCTTAAAGCTCATCAATTAATCTTGTGAGATATAAAACCATTCCTAATTGATTTAGAGTTTTAAGCAATCAATATACTAACATTGTTAACTTTTATCCAAACTCATTTTCCTTTGGATTTTATGTGAAGGTAGGATTTCCATTCATAAAATCTTGCATGGCACTGTAATTCAATTTGTATTGGCATTGAAATTCTTATTTTATGTCAAGTCTCTTTTATGTGGAGGTAGGATTTGTATTTATAAAATGGGCAGTCTTATCTTAACTTACTTAATGCAAAAATCACTGATTCTGACTAAGTTTATTTTTTTATAATGATATATTATATATATTTATTTTTGTTGTAACAAATCTTTTATATATGATATTTTTTGTATTTTTATTATAATTATATAATTTGGTTATGTATTTATAGATATTTTTAGTTGACTTGTTTCAAATACTAGATAGTTCGAAATTCATGGATTAAAAAGTCTTATGTGGCTTTTTAAAAAAAAATCCAATATATATAATATGATCAGAGAGGCCTCAATTCAAAAATAATATCTTTTCAATTTTATTAGATATTTGGTTTTAATAATAAAATGATAAAATTATTATAGCCAGATATTTACATAAAAAAATATGCAATACAATAAAGCTTTTCAATAAATTTACCTTGGTTTATGATATAGTGGAAAACATCTTATTACAATTGCATACTTGTAAATATCTTACAGATTAACCATGATATTTTGAACTTATAAAACTAACCTTCACATCACTGCATTTAAAAACCAAACAAACTCAAAATTTTCATATTATAAGTGTATTTTTGCACTTTCAAAAGCAATCTTAGATAAAAAACTAGTAAGAACGCACATTCTTTTACCCAAAATTTTGGTGAGATGTAGAAGGTTGACCCAGTTATAGCCGCCCTACATCCTTTTTGACCCAAAAAGACGCCAAAAAATGTGATGGTGCGCACCGGGGTTGGAATTCCGATTCCTCTTTGCCCGTCATATAATTTTTTTTGACATTTTAGGTCTTTATTCTTCCCTTCAAGAAACATTATGTTTAAAACTTTTCCCTCAAGAGCGATGATTGTATAATAAATTAACCCTTTACCAAAAAATGTTTCATTAAAAAATTATCTTTCAATAACACAATTATGTTAAAAAAAATTCACATATTTATGATAAGATAAGAAAAAAAATGACCATAATAAACAAATGACTTATTGAATTTTGAATCATGGTTTGAAATTATATGGAACACTCACAATAAAATATTCAGAACTCTGAAATAAAATGTCCTAGAAAATACATGCCATAGCATTTGTATATATAAGATATGACTAAGGAGATCTTATGCGACATATAAGATGACCAACACAGTAAAACTATAAGATGGTCTATCCCTCACATCCTATCCACAACCATAATCACATGGAATCAATATGGAGGTCCACCGTGGAGAGTTTGAAGTCAAGCAAACACAATGTATTAAAAGTGCTTTAATATTTCATAAATGGTGGTAGATGTTGTTCTTCATGAGCTGATCTTTCAGAGCTTTTAAATGATTTGTTGAGACACTAAATATTTGGTGTAGATTGTAGTTGAAGCGACACTTCCATTGTTCCATAAGTGACATGTGACATATGATAACTTTCGTAAGTGATTATTATTGACACTTTGACAGACCCCCTGCCCAAATAAGCCAATAAAGATGGGTGGTGAATACACTCAGAGAGTGCAAGTGGCAACAAGCAAGATTGTGGTACAAATTCATTATGACAAGGAAGAGGTTTTGTGCTTTTAGCTACGTGATGCTTTGGGCTACGTAGGTTAGATGATGCACTAGAACACTAAAGAAATGATTGTTTGTTTCATTCAAGTGGGATTGTTAATGATTTTTGCATAAGAGATAAACGGATGTTCATTGGATTTCAAGGAAACTATTTGGACTTTGATTCTAATCCAACTTACCCTAGTCAAATGAACAAATTGTGATTGATTGAATGGCATTCCTTCCAAGGAGTATGAAATATGTATGCTTTTCCCCCTTTTCCCTAAGGGGAACATAGTGAACGTCTAGGTGATACCTACGAGAATTAAATCATACTAGATCAAGCACCTGATGAGATCTCATCATGAAATAAATATTTTAAACCAAGCCAAATTTGTTATGTTGTGAGCATATATATATATATATATGAATGACAATATTTGATATAAATTCTTTGTAGACTAGGAAATAACCTTTGTTGAATGGTCTCATATCCATTTTATGTGGTTGTATGTTCTTATGCTATAGTTTCTTTTGCACAGGTTGGATGTATTTTAATTCCTACTTGAATGAAAATATGTTTTTCCTTCTTCGTGTGCACATTCAAATTCACTAAAGAGCTCCCTTCAATTCAAACGATCCACATACATGCACCTCAAGCTGCATCAACAAGGAAAGGAATCAATCAAAGGTGAAAAGGGGCCTAAACAGATTTACCCATGAAAAATTAAAATCTTGCAATATTAATGGCACAAAAGAAAATAGAGAAAGACTAAGAATATGAAATCTAGGAGTAAAAATGCACAAAATCTTTATCTACAAGTTTACAATTTCTATTTGTAATAATTCTTAAAGAATAAATAGAGCCGGTCATTTCTAGATAGTTTTGTGGAAAAGGTTTCCAAAGTAAGGTATCTACATTATCATCATGTTCGCAATTGAGTTCTTCAACACCATTTCTACATTTATTATTTTTAATAAATGGTTTCTAGTGATGTTTTAGATTAATTTCCTTCTTATGGTCAAATTTTACAATTAATAAATTGAATTTTAATGTATTTAAAGTAGGCCTTTCATAAAATACATTGTTAGTGATGGATAGAGGAGTAAAACACAAACAATTACATTAGTTAAATATATACACAATTTCTACAAATTTTATAAACACATTTATAAAAGAATTGTGTTTATAAAGTGGAATTGTTGACAATTTTTTTTAGGTCTAGAGTATGTCTTAAAATTGTTTTTTTTTGGCTAAGACTTTGAGTTTATGAGACATAAAGAAACAAGTTGATGGATGTAGAAGTAGAGGCATTTGGTAAGAGTGAAAACGAGCCCCAAACCACTAGTAGGGTAACTATGATGAGTCAGCTTACATCTTGCATTATGGACGACTACAAGGGATGACTATCCATAATTTGAGTTTGACAATTGAATTATAATTTTTTTCCCACTATATTAAAAAAAACTAGATAGAAAATATTAAAATATTGTGGAGAACAATTGGCTACTGTTTTAACTAAAACATCATAAAGAAAACATACTAATTTTCTCTAATATGTTAAAAAGGAAAAAGTAGACAAAATATTAAATTACTATGGAGAGCAATTCACTAAATACAAATATGTTTTCAACTAAATCATTAAAAAAACAAGCATTGTGTTTATTAAATTCTAATTGTTTAATATTTGAGAGATTTTTAAACATACTAAATTGATTTATACATTGAAAAAAGTTATTTAAACCATACAAAACTACAATTTTATTAAATAATAGATTACTAAATTCAAAAAAAATAATTAATAATATAATCGTTATATAAATTTTAAAAAATACACATATATAAAATAAACATTTTTCAAAATTTTAATTTTTCTATTATTCTATATCAAACATAAAATAACTCAAAATAATCTCAATGTAAACTTTTAAATTCATATATAAATAGACACTTTTCTAAATTTAAATTTGGTATACCACCACATACTAAAAAAATATTATTATATCTCTTAATAATTCAACCAAATTAATATATTTATAAAATAAATATAAAAATAACAATTAAAAATAACCATTAAAAAATAATGGTTAATGAAAAATTCAATTCTTTAATGATAAGTATGATCGAGTCACTCTATAAACTTTCTAAAATGTAAATCAAATGATTTATATGAAAATAATATTAATGTTATGTACCTATTATAAAGTGCAAGTGTAAACCATACTATTCTATTAATATCTAGTTAATTCATAATAAAAACTATAATGAAAACTCAGCCTCAGATTCAAATCTACATTAGTTAATTCATGATAAAACCTACAATGAAAACTCAGCTTCAGATTCAAATCTTAGACTATCACATCCACAGCTCCAGGTTCAAATCTTAGACTATCACATCCACTGATGATCCAACACTGCCCCCACTTAGAGCATAGGACATACCTCAATTTCTTATTCAGGGTAGAGACTCGTATTCTATTCAAAGATCGCGAACTTTCTAGGAGCGAAGTCTCCGGATAAGATATTAAGAACGTTTTCAATAAAAAAAATTCTACAAAACTTGTTACGACTTTGACATCTTAATTGGGGAGATTTCGATTGTCCAGGTGGAAGAAGTTTCAGTGTGAATGCTCTTAATAGGCCGTTGAAATTATATCTTAGTGTCGATTTTTAAAATATCTTTGAATTTGATTTAGAATTGGATTCACCGGAGTAAGGTTGAAAAATTTACTTTGTTTTATTTGAAAATATTCTCAGAATTTATATTGGAGATGGGATATAAGGATAATTCATAATATTTCTTAAAAATGTAATTAAGATAAAATAAATTTAGATTTATTTAATTCTAGATTTATTAAGAGGAATCAAATAAAAAAGATTGAATTAAAGAGATTTGATTTCTCTCAAAAATTAATAAATTGATCTAGAATTAAGAAAATAAATTTAAATTGGTTTAATTATTAATTAATTATAATTATAATTAGAATGATTAATTTTAGTTTGATTTTTCGCTTTAAATAAGTTATATTCCACATGAATATCATACATTTTTTATAAACTTGAAATATTATAAATTTTCATCTCAATAACTTAACTCAATCAAATTTACTTTTACTTACCAACCAATCAAAATTAATAAAAATAACATCAAAATTTAATTTTTATTATTTTTATTTATAAAACATACCAATACATTGCAAAATCTCTTTATACTATCCTGGAAAGTACAAAATCTCTTTGATACTATAGGAAAGGGCCTCTCCACACAATGACTTTATCGAACTAAAATTCATGTCTATCAGATTTAAAAAATTTCTCTCAGTCTACAATCAAATGGCTTTATCAAGCTCCCCAACATGTGACAGACTCTTATCTTATTTTCGTGGGCCTGTTCGTTCTTTCCCAAATCAAACACAGTCTCTGAGGACATCGAGATGGAATCTCATTTCTCGTTAGACCCTCGCAATTTTTTTGACTAGGTCCCTTAGTTTCAATTTTCTTCCCCGTCGTGTGATGCAAAAGAGTGAATCCTTCTGTTCGGAAGATGTGCAGATCACAAGCTAATACCGAGAGGCCATGCTTCAAACTGCTCCTTGCTTTCTGTTGCGGATTGCTATTCATTCATCGTAATTTCCCACTGTTGTGTTTCGAAGTTGATTGCGCAAGTACTAGTATTTCCATATGAGTTCTGAATAACAGGCAATTTTGGTTGCAGAGAATGTGGAAAGCGCAAGCCCAGGAGCCATGTTTGTGTTCGGAGATTCATACGTTGACACGGGAAATCGTAACAAAACAGATACCGTCTGGAAACCTCCATATGGTATAAGCTTCCCTGGAAAACCCTCCGGGCGATATTCGGATGGAAAAGTCCTCACGGACTTGATAGGTATAATTACAATTTTTCTGCTCAGAATAATTGATTTTTTCTGCCTCGTTTGTGGGTTCTAATCTTTGATTACAATGCTGCAGCTTCAGCTTTCAAGCTCCCTACGCCAGTGCCATACAATCAGCAGGGTAGCTATGCCAACCAGCGGCTTCGCTTCGGCATGAACTTTGCGACTGGCGGGAGCGGTATCTTCAGTACATGGCCTGGTGTGCCAAACATGACTACCCAAATAGATCAGCTGCAGCGATTGATGTGCGATAGAGTATACTCGGCAATGAATTTTAGGTTTTCTCTTCTTCTATTCACGGTTTCCGGTAATGATTACGCTTTCCACATCCTGGAACAAAGAGCGGTAGAGGTATAATCTAGGCCGTAGTTTATCCGTTATATGTTTTAGAGTTTTTTTAAGATATATTTTTTTAAGTTGAATTTGCAATCTGTTATATGTTTTAGAGTTTTTTTAAGATATATTTTTTTAAGTGAATTTGCAATTTGATATGGATGTCTAATATAATAAGTCTTACTTCTGAATTTTTCACAATCTGAAGGTTTAGAGTTTTCTAGGGTGCTGAATGGATAGGGTATTTTTATACATATTGATGCCCTATGCAGATTGCAGATTCAAAATGAAATCTGATTGTCAGGAGGAGAAAGGTCAATTGTTTCACTCCTCTTTTGACCATCAGATTCCTGAATATTTTTGGAATTTCTATCCACATAAGTTCAACAGAATCCATATATCTATATACAACCAAAAACACATTTTAAACAACAAAAGATCACAATTTGACTAGAACTTGTTTTGCCTATATATTTTACAATTTGACTAGAACTTGTTTTGCCTATATATTTTAGAGTTTGTGAAGACATATTTTCCAATTAAATTTACCTAAAATGTAATAAGAATCTGTGAGAATCACAAGTTTGAGTGAATTCTCTACCATCTTAATGTTTTAAAAACCCTCCTGAATCCAACATGTAGTTAAAAAAACATTTTAAATAACAAAAAGACAAAGATTTAACCGATAATTATATGTTCGGCAAAAAAGTCCAAATTTTATAATAGTCAAACAATACCTAAACATCAACTAACACAACACACAGTTCACAAGAAAATTTCATATTTACTGTGAAAATATTCATACTAAAATGCCTAAATCGATTTTTGTAACAATATGCCGCTTAATGTCTGCATTCCTCATTGACATTAGCTGTGTGGAATTTGCAGGGTGTGCCTTCATTTGTAGAATCGCTGATCAAGCAGCTCTCGGCAGACTTAGTGCGTTTGTACAATTTAGGTTTCCGACGCTTTGCAATCACAGATATGGAGCCTCTGGGCTGCTTGCCTAATTTTACAGTAGTTAACTCTCACGCGAGTTGTAACGCTACATTCAACACATTAGCCGTATATCATAACAGTCTTTTGCAAGAAGCGGTGGAGGGGATAAGAAAAGGTCGAGCAGATGCAACTTTTGTGATTCTGGATCAGTATTCAGATACCATGGCGGTTTTTCAACATGGTTTTACACTCTGTCCCCCTTGTCTCATATGGATGTACTTTCTTTCTTTCTGTGGCTCTACACTGTTGAATGTTTATTTAAGGCGTGGATTTCTTTATTTGCAGGGAAATTCAGGAAGCCATTGAAACCCTGTTGCAGTGGTGAGTGCGGAGTTACAGACAGTGCAGGGAAGGCTTTGTATAGTGTGTGCACCCATCCAGAATCGGCCTTTTATTGGGATTCGCTGCATCCCACACAGTCTGGTTGGGAGACATTGATGACATACTTCAAATCTTCCCTGGTTCAACTTCAGACTTGATTTGTCACTACCGAGACGGTCAGAATTTCCTTTAGATTTTTGTTGTTTGCGCTATAATCCTTTCGTTGCTGTTACGATTACTTTATGGAGACGTAGTGTGGACAAGATCAAACGGGAGTCCAATCTAAATTTAGTAATTTAGTTAATATATCAAATGCTATGCCGACACTACGTCATGTCTTGTATGAATTACTTTATGAGATTTTTGTGGACAAAGATCAAACGCCAGTGTAAATTTTCATATATTGACAATGCTAAATACTGCCGTATCTGGTATATTTTAATATTTTACCTCGATAGAATATCTTGGTTGTAAAGTCTCTCCCGTATAATTTAGTTTTCAAGTGTTTTTTTAATAATATTTTGATAGATTTCGTATGGAAATGATTTTTAATAATATTTTGATAAATTTGGTAGGGAAATTATAGGTTAATTTGATATGATATGGTGGTAGCAAGATTTTTATAATTCAGTTTTTTAAGTGGTGGTAATTCGACAGTGATTTATAGAATTAGTATTTTATTTTTATGGGAGGAAAATGAGTTTGTAATTATTTAAAAGTAATTATACTGATGAATATGTTATTTTAGAATAAGGTTTTTAGAGTTTTAATTTAGTTGAATTGAGGCTTTTGTGATCCATAATAGTTGAAAGAATAACTTCGGCGTAAATCACATGTAGACAGACATTTGTCGACGCGTTTTGAACCAACTAGTGTGGTTCATCGTCAGGACAAGTTGAAGAAACCCATCTAGCTACACCTGTTAAATACACTGAGCAGAGACTCCAACGGCTATATTCGACTCTATGACCCAGGTCAAATTTCATTTATTTATTTA
>APFE031495994.1:43289-72553 GCA_000404065.3 Pinus taeda
AAAATTAGGTCCAAATAAATAAATAAGTAACAAATATTTAAAAGTAAATCACTTAATAATTAAAATTAATAAAAATAATAACCTTAGGTTGTTAGTATAAACTAATTATTCTTATTTATTAATTCCGTTTATGGAAATAATTACATAAATGAAATAAACTAAAGATTAATTAAAAAAACTAATACCAAATTTTAAATCAATATATAATCCTAATTAAAATTAGGTTGTTAGGATGGTAAGTCAAAAACAGTTATGAATTCATCTATAAATAATTGTTAAATATATTATATATATATATATATATATATATATATATATTAAATATTATATAGTTTGTTAAGGTAAAAGTTGAGATTAATAATCATTATTGGTTTGTTTATAAATTATTTAATCATTAATATTATATATAAATATCAAATTTTATAAATTTATTACTTAAAAATAGATAACTCAAGATTCTTTTTATAATTATTATGAAAATAGGTAAACAAACCAATTTAACTAGTATGAATCAAAAAAGTTACAATTATATACATATATATATTACAAGGAAAAACTAATTATAAAGATAATTCAATAATTATATTAATTCAATAAATATTCTTAATACATATATATATACATAAATATGAATATTCCATCATCATACTAGGTCAAGAGTTTAAGGTAAAAAATAATTTATTAATTTATTACGTCCAGAGTTTAGGGTAAACCATAATTTATTAATTTATTACTGTATATATTATATTATATAAAGTGAAAAAATTGAATATATAATGATAGTTCCAAAAAGTAATTTGCTTAATTAAAAGAAGAATTTATACTTACATAATTTGAATATATATATATATATATATAATATATATTATATATACTATTTATATATAAATAAATATATATGTTAGAATACATTACTAAATATATATTATTAAATAAAAAACTCAATCCCAAAATAAAATGAATAATTAGTAAACTGGTAGTTGTCAAGAAGTAAATATTTAGTTTAATAATAATAATAATAAATAAAATATAAATATAAATAAATAAAAATAAAAAATAAAAATAAAAATAAAAAATAAAAAATAAAAAATAAAAAATAAAAATAGAAACAAAAATAAATAAATAATTAGCACAACCCCGTGGAGGGGGCAGAAACACTAACTAAGAAGAAAGCGTCGGAATCCAGCACCTACTGATTTTCCAGCCGTCATCGATAGCTTCCCTAAGTTTACGATGATGGAACTGACCAATCTTACCCACAACCTTGGCCTCCTCAATACATACCTGATGCTTGGTCTTTTCTACATGCTCTGCTAAAGCCGATGACTTGGATCTCCCATGTCTTAGGTTAGTAGCATGGTCGCAAATGCTTTGATGGATGGATCGTCCTGTTTCCCCAATATAGGGGTCCCACATAAACAAGGGATCAAGTAGACACCATTCATGTCCTTAAGTAGTTGGTTCGAAACGTGTCGACAAATGTCTGTCTACATGTAATTTACGGGGAAGTTATTCTTTCAAATTTTAATTTAATTATCATTAATTATTATGTAGATGGTAGAGATTGATCTCTATAGAATATTTCAGAATATTTTAATATTATACATAAATCGAAGATTGAGATTTATTTGGCCAACGATTATGTTTTTTTTGGTCTTTTTAATTAAATTCATTAATTTAAATAAAATGTGATATGAACTAGTGTCATATGAAATGGGTTTTTAAGCATTTGGTATTGATAAACCATGATATTGGTGCATGGTATCGTAACAAATATTATTTACAAAGTAAAATTTTCCATTAAAAACTGGGGTGAATCTCCATAGTTAAGAATCTTTAGATATATATGTTTAACTTATATATATATATATAGATATGTATATATTATTATATATATATAAGATAATATAGATATATTAAAATAATAATATAATAAATTTAAATTAAAGTTTTCCACTGCATAAATTTAAATTAAAGTATAATCAGTTAATTCTTTGCGATTTTTTAAATTAGCATTTGAAAGATGATGAAACGTATGTTTGATAGGCCATTAAGCCACCATTTAATTTATATCATTCTACTAGTTATAGTTTATAAAATGAATGTTATTGAACCTAATATTCCTTAGAAAATCAATTCTCTTTATTTCATTTTTATATTTTTTTTTTGATGCATGGTTAACTTATAGCCGAAATGACATTTTCACCCTAATCAAAGGATATAGTCTCCAACGAGATTGTGAGTTTTGTTGTTTAAACTACATTTTCCAATGCATAAATGGATTCAACAACCTCAAAAGGAAATGGTTAAATATATTCTTAAGTTATAAGATTAATCACTAATCTAATTTTTTTTATTATTAATAATATTCTTAAAATTATAAATGAATAGTAAAGCATGGTTTATTAATTCGTCCAACTATTAACAAATCTACTAACTAGTTATATCAAATTTTTCATAATTTAAAAAATCAATTAGTTATTATAATATGTAATATTATACTATATATTAAATATATATAATATATAATATATATATATTATATATATATAATGATTAATAGATTATATATATATAATATAATTTTTAACATAAAAATTGAGTTCAATAAAGAATAATTATTTATTTTCTGAAATAAATAAAAAAATATTTTATAAAAAATATGACTGAAATGAATAGGAATTGATGCATACCCATTCAAAGTTTCAGTTCTACAAATGTTAAAGAGATTTCCTATCTTCAAGGGGTTTTTACAATCTATTTGGGTTTAACATGATGCCACCAAGATTACATAGTTGAAGACTACTTGTAGAGATTATGCAATGACCTGTATATGAAGTACATGAATAATGCTCTTCCTAGACATCCAAAAACCTTGGCAGACATCAAAAGGGTGATGTTGAAAGAATTTTGAAGGCCTAAGTCTCCATCTCAGTGTATCACGGAGTTGATAGAGATAAAGCAGGGGAAGAATGAATTTGTTTGGGACTATGAACAATGGTTCAAAGTGTTGTTAGATCAGTTGGCATTTGAGATTCCATATGAGCAGCATAAGGAATGGTTTATTGTAGGATTGTTGCATCATATTTGCTTTCCTTTGACTTAGTAGAACATTCAAACTTAGAATCAAGCTTTGGAGAATACATTGAAGTTAAAAGTTTCTTTCGTAGTAGCAACCATAAGAGGAGAATGATTTGGCATAGCCCAGCTAGAATTACAAATAGTCATGCTCAAAGTTCAACTGCAGGACTTACTGAAAGGAAAATAACAATGCTCAGAAGCTTGGTACACAATTTGCAAAAAGTTGGGGCACCATAGAGATGAATTCCTAGTGATGAAATATTACATGGCGATTGGTACAACTATCTATTCAAAAAATTTAGTGGATTATGGTGCGAGATTTGTAGTGGCAACATTCACCGCCGAGTTCCTATGATGAAAAAATATGAAGCCTCTATAAGGAATTTATTTTTTATTTTTGTAAGTCCATGAGTCATGAAATTCATCATTGTCGATCTTTAGAATTAATGATATATCACACCATCCACTCCTACAGGGTGCAAGAGGGACATGACATGATGGTACAAAAATACGATCAAGTAGGATCTATAACCGATGGGTAGAGGACCTAAAGGACCATGTCGAGGACAAGGATCATTTGGACGGTGACTAGGACAAATTATTTGTTATAATTATGGGCAGCCATGACATATCACCATATTTTATGCCTATCATTTTACAACATGTACGTATGATGAAGCTTTGATCATGTGATAAAGGATTTCCCTCATATTCTCACAAAACTTCAAGGGAATAAGGGGAAAAACATTCCAAAGGTTACCATAGAAGCGTGCCACAATCAATCTTGTGTTAATGTTTTTACACATGGAGGTACTAAGACTGGGAGGGATGCTGCTAAAAATGCTAACGCATATCAATAATTGGTGAGAAAAGATGTTAATCTTCCACCAAATTTCAATCCACATAAGGAAAAGACTAATTATAAGGATGCATGTCAATAAATGGTTTCCTCAATGTGGGATATTCGAGAAGACAGTCTAGTGTATGACATGCCTAGAGTCTATGACAAAAATGCTACTAAAAGTCCTGAAGTAGGAGACAATCCTATCAAGGCATTCTTTAAGAGTTGTCTGGATTTGATGCAGGATGATGGTGCCTTAAAGAAGATTCATAGAATGATTGATAAATCTACAAAGGAGTCGGAAGTTATAGTAGCACATGCCCCAAGATGCACACTCAATAAATTTGTACAAAAGAAGAGGACAAGTCGAGAATTTAGGTTTGGTGCATATGTAGGAGATTACAATATGGATAAAATTATCTTTCACTTGGGGTCTAATGTGAACATATTTCTTAAGAAGAACTAGGAGATGATGGGGAGCCTAAGATGATTTGGTCCCCTATCTAGCTAATATTGGGGAATCAATACCATATATTCCTTATTGGAAAACTATTAAATGATGAGGTGGATATTGATGGGGTCAATAGTCTAGAAGATTTTTAGTTAATAGAGATAGTTGATGATACTAACCCATACCCAACACTATTGGGCATTGATTGAGCCTTTGACAATAAGGTTATTTTAATTTGAAAAAGAGGCAAATGATATTTGAATTGGGTGATGTTCTGGTGATTGTGTTGTTAGATCCAAGGAAAGATGATATATATGTAAAGCTTGTTTGGAAAATATCTATAATATAACTTTGTAGAAGGAGGATTATGTTAACCCAATTGCAAATGGTGTACCATTAGATAAATTTTGAGGTAAAAATGGGCCTCAAAACAAAAAAGTACAACCAAAATCAACTTTATAAGAACAAATAGAATTGAAAATGATGATGTCAATCATGGGGGATGATTCACCATTTTTGGAGTAAAAGGGAAAAATGATAAAAAAAATGAGAAAAATGAAAAAACTATTTTTTCAACCTATGTTTTCAACTTATCTCCCTATGGTTTTACTCCATTTTTTAGCAAGAGCACTTTTTGGATGCATAGTTTAATTTTTCATCCAAGAAGTACCTATGTTGAATACTTTCAATGGAGCCCACTACATGAAAAAATGAGAAATATATGAAAAATGTTATTGCAATCACGTTTTTTCATGTACTTCTCAATTTTTGTGTAGCAATATCCATGAAAAGTATTCAACATGGGTACTCTTTGGATGTGAAATTAAATTTTGCAATCAATGAGTGTTCTTGCTCAAAATTTGAGTAAAATCATTGGAGGATAAGGTGAAATACAAGTTAAAAAGGTAGTTTTTTCCTTTTTCACTCCAAAATTTGATGAGGTAATCTAATCTAATATTTTATTATCTCCACTCTTATTTTATAATTTTCCTTAAGAGACCCATTTTAAACCTAAAATTTTCTTTAATTTTAGTTGGCCAAATATTGGTTCTTATGCATGAGACTCTAAAGAAGGACTGGAGAGTTGGTAGAATTCGCTGCACAAAGTGTCTACCAGGAAGTGTGCACATATCATTCATGTAGTATGTTGGATTGGGACAAAATTACAAGATCCACATAGGTATAATGGTTTAACTATTATTGTATCTTTCGTTCAAGAATTTGAGCAGAAAATACCTGAGTATTTAAGGTTGTTAGCATTAGATGTTGCCTTGAAAGCAACTCTAGTGTGATGGTGTATCACACATAAGGATGTTTTCGACACCTAGTTGAAATGTAACAATCGTTATGTATTCTGTTTTGGTATAAGTCAAAGTTTAGGGGGATCAAGTAAACTATGTTGGATTGTCCCATAACCCATGTGAAGAGTTGTGTTGCAACATGGAATAAGAGGAAGATACAACAAGAGGAATGGGTCATGTTGTAGTGGCTACAACCACCTTCCAAAATTTTGGTCCGCAACCAATTTCAGATCCTCCCTTAAGAGTTTCACTTGATGACTACACACACTTGGGTTCACTCCATGAGCCCATGTGAGTATTCGCATCCACCTTGCTTGTTCATTTCACCCAAGCTTTTGCATGTTGATGTCAAAGTCATGCTTGCGACCATTTTATGGTCATGTACTTGTTGTGTTTGTTATGAAAGCATCTATCACAATTACACACAGAGTCACATTCATTTTCACGCAAGCATCGTCACGGTTGATCAATGATCAATCACAAGTGTCGTGCTTATCGGTTAGTCATGTGGAGCATGTGTGTCTCGATGGTTTGGGTCATCTTGTCATCAAGTCATGTGGTGTGCGTTTATAAGATCACATATGCATCTTTCACTCGTTCACACCCTTAGTTATTTTGCTAAAGTTTTGATGACCAGAACCCCCTCTGGCAGCTGGATCATCACCCCATTATCGACTCGATCAACTGTCACCCAGAACAGTGCAGAAGCATAAAGCAAGTCATTTCAAGTTATGTTGCCCATGATCAAATCAATGAGCATTCATGCTGGTCAACTAGAGAGTTTGACCCAGAAGCCACCATGGGACTCACTCCCCTAAAAAATTACGCAGAACCTGCAAACCTTTCCCACTCCGCTGTCTGGGAAAATTGCATAGACAAGTCAAACAGACAGCCAGTGCCCGTTCTCGTCTCCTGTGGAAAATTGTGCACTTTTTCCAGCCAAGCCTCCCGACAGTCAACCGGTTGGTGCCAAGAAAATTGCGCAGTTTTCATGACCAAGCCATCTACTACCCAACAGTCTACTTAGCTCAGAAATCGCACAAAGATGATCAGCAGGCCAGCCTCCCAACATCAGTGCAGGTTTTCCCGCCAGTAGTTCCCGACAACCGACTAACAATGCCTCTCAGGAATTGCGCAGTTTTTGCTGCCAAGCCCCAACAGTTGACTTCCAATTCACTCCAGGAATTGTATAGTTTTTCCTGCTAGTGACCTAGCAACAAATTGCCAGTTCCCTCCATGAATTTAACAGATTTTTCTTGCCCAACCTTGTAACAGCCAAGACTGTTCCTCGCAAAAACTGCACAGTTTTGTCCTCCAGCTGAGCCAAACCTCGCGAACAATCACTGTTGATCCGGATTACCCATATTCATCACCCAATGACTTGCGCAATTTTCATCAGCAGTGCCTGGAGCCTCCATCCCACCTCACAACCTTGTTTCCTTTCCCTGTCACCTGCATCCGAAATGATCATGTATCATGGTAGACTAGGAGGTTTCTGGATCTGTTGTCATCTCATCATGGGTGACTATAGGTACAGGTACACAAAAAAATATGGCATGACAACGAATGGGATGAATGAAGGGAGCACATGTAGAAGGATAGTTTCACCAACGGACGAACAAACGATGCATGTGAAGAGATATGCTCACGAATAAACGAACAAATGAACATGCACCTTTTGCGAATAGATGAACCTGTCAAGCCTTCTAACATACAAGCAAGGAGAACATGCAAAAACAACATGAAGCAAAAAAACAACCATTGAAGACTCTCTGCACTTTTCCATGCAGAGGTGAAGTTGTGACACGCCATGAGGACATCCATCACCCAGCAGCACTGCAGCTCGACATGCACACTAGCAGTAACACGAATGTACTAGCACTGTCATGTCGAATCATGTCATGAGCCATGTCTTCCACATCTCTATTGTGGGCGATACTCCCAATAAATGTAATGTAATGTGGAAGTCCAAGAGACCCACTTTTTGTACAAAGAGTAATGTAAAGTAAAAAAGTAATGGAATTCAAACAGTCATGAGGGTAGTCAAACAACCACAAGGGTTAGTTTCAATCTTGGCTATAAATATCCCCTCATTTGTACATGCAAAGGACTTTTTCACTTCAGCTCCTCCCACATAGCCAAGAGAGTCTGTAATCTTTTCTTTGAGGAGTAAGTAGTGGCTCCAATGCCCCGCCCATAGGGTTAGTGATGTATGGTGTAACTATGTGTCTTGGAACTTTCACTTAATATAGAAGCCTTCTAACATGCCAACACATTTTCACACATGTATTGTAAATGTCGTAAGACTAATCTTGAACACTTGTAATGCATGTTTCTTTAACCTATGTTTAACACTTGAACTCATTCACTTGTTGTAATACATAATCTATTAATACAATGTGTTGTAAGTGCTATTAATGTTGTCCTACTAGTGGTGGCTACCTCCGGACATGAGACAGACCTTTCACATAAAACCTGCTATAACAATTGTTGCATTCGTACAGAATCATCCGTTGAGTGTTGTACGTGTTATCTTCCCTTGTGTGTTGTGACTTCCACATCCGTGTGGACTGCTCCTCGGAATGCTATGCATGTCTTGTTGTGTTTTTGTTCCTATTAGAGTTGGGGCTTCCTCCCAACCGACTTGGGACTCACTCCCGCCCTGTCCCTCTACAGTGAAAGAACCATTGACACAAGTAACAATAACAATCACCAGGAACGCAAACCTCACTTCTTGAAGACAAAGAAGACCACTCTCTTGTGTTGACAAGCAATAGTTGAGGCAAATCCTTAAGATAACGGTAACCGGGCCATCATACCAGATGGGACTCTGACACTAAATGGTGTGAGGTCTAGTTGGGACTTCATACCAAGTGATCCCCTGAATGTTGGTGGGTCGAGCATCGTCAACATTTCTGGTGCTATAAGGAGGGTAGATAGTTGTATATGGCTGAACATCCTCTCACACTCATTCATTAACCATCTAGTCAAGGCAGCGACTCACATTCCCTCTGACCTATGTGTGACTATACAGTTGGTTACTCATCACCTCCTAGGACGTGTGAACATGAGATTTTGTATGATCAACTTCGCTCCATATGTCCCATCACTCACTAGTTTGCAAAAGTAGTTGGACTGATCCGAGGCATACTACATCTTCCATACACACCAAGAAAGCCAAAAGCCACTCCTATAGGACTTGTTGTATCATCATTGGAAGAACCAGTCTTGGCCACAGTTGAAGACCTGGTAGAAGCTATTGAATATGGAGAGGAACCTTCAGTCTTCCGTCAAGGTGAATGAGACACTCTTGTGATCTTAGGATCAGACTCTGGTACATGAGGCGAAGGGGAAGGCAATGGAGGAGGTAGAGGCAGAGACGAGCCAATGGACTCAGAGCTGGAACCATCACATTTTGAAAGAGAGGAGGAGGAGGAGGAAGAAGAAGAGATGGTTGACCCAAATCTAGAATGGATGACTCAGGGATGGCCCTCCCGAACCCCTGCGGGGTGGACAAGCTGCCCCTGCACCCCACCGCGTGGAGGGGTGTAGAAACTTCCTGGGGTATACATCTGGCTGAAACAAAGACCTCTAAATAATCATGCTCCACACCCAATAGATTTACTATTGAAATTTTGTACAAACCATCTATCCCAGATAACATAACTAATTTACACATGTTTAATGATGATCAACAAATACTGCATTTCATGGCCAACATTGACGTCTTCAAAGATGTAGTAATAGATGATGACAAGCACAAGCACTCTCTATAAGCAGAAGCTCATAAATGGAAAGGCCATACTATCAAAAAGGGTGTGGTAACATTGGAAAATATTTATGACTTGCAAGAACATTTTCATGGGCAGAGGAACAACAAGACCCACAGTTCCACCATGATGCATGAACTGATCATTCTAGGATATGAACAAGATCTGAAGTTCATCAATCTTGGTACATGTTGCACAAAACAAGAGTGACAAGCCTTTGTCCGCTTGTTCAAACAGTACTGAGATGTGTTCACGTGGACATATGATGATATGAAAACTTATGACATGCAGATCATCCAACACATCATCTTGATCAAAGAAGGGGTCAAGCCATATCAACAGAAGCTAAGGAAAGTACATCCCTCGCTTGAACCCCTCATATAGAAAGATCTTACTAAGCTGTTGGATGCACGGATCATATACAAATTTCGTCATTCCACATGGGTTTCAAATATTGTTCCTGTATGTAAGAAGTTCGGGGAAATATGCTTGTGTGTTGATTTCTAGAACGTAAACCATTCCTTGGAAAAAGACAAATACCCCGTTCCATCTATGGACCACATTCTAAAAATAATATCTAGGGCACAGATGTTTTCTCTTCTTGACATTTTCTGAAGATACAATCAGGTTCTGGTAGCAGAACTTGACATAATTAAAACTACCCTCCGTACCAAGTGGGGTACGTTCACTTACAAACGAATGTCGTTTGGGCTTGTAAATGTAGGCACAACCTTTTAGTGTGCCATGGACATCACTTTTTGCAGACTCATCGGATAGAGCATACTGGTATACCTCAATGATGTGACTGTGTTCTCAAGAAGACAAGATGACTACAAACACCATTTGAAGAAAACCTTTGAGTGATGTCGGAGATACGGGATTTCCTTGAATCCTAAAAAGAGTGTATTCGAAGTGTCTGATGGGGACCTTCTCGGACACATTGTTGCCAAAAGTGGGATCAAGGTAGATCTGAACTGGGCCCATACCATTACACAGATACCTCACCCAACCAACAAGAAAGCCATGTAGTCCTTTTTGGGCAAGATGAAATTCCTCCAGAAGTTCATCTCAGATTATGTGGAGTTAGTCAAGCCGATGTATGACATGATCAAGAAATACAAAATCTACAGTTGGGGCAAGAGGGGAAAGTATGCATTCGCCCAAATCAATTGGGAAATTGTAGAAGCACCTGCGCTCTACAACCCAGACTTAAAGAAAGATTTCCTGCTATACACCTTCGCTTCTAATAATTCACTAGTTATAGTACTCACTTAGAAGGAAAAGATGAATGATGAACACCCCATATCCTTCATGAGTGAAAGCATGCAGGGACAAGAGCTCAACTACCCCACCATCGATAAGAAAACATATGGAGTGTACAAGGCAGTGAAACACTTTAGACCCTACTTACTGAAGAACCACTACATAGTCTTCATCCCTCACCCAACAGTGCACACATTTCTTATACAACAAGAACTAGGTGAATGACATGTGAATTGGATGACAGGCTTGCAAGAGTATGATCTTGAAATAAAACCAATTCACACGATTAAAGGACGTGGGCTCTGCAAGCTTGAAGATGAAGCAGTACACACTCCAGAGAGAGAAGAAGAGCTTGCCAGCTGGGAGTAGGAAATTGAGACGTATGATATAAGGCAAGCAACACCCACTGAAGATGGAACCTCTTGGTATGCTTATGTGTGCCAGTACCTTGAGCACGACACTGTACCCTCTCACTACTCCATCAGACAGAAGAGGGAATTACGCCTTAAAGCCTTAACATATCAATTAGTGCATGAAAGCACAATAACATAGTTTTACTTAGGTTCCTAGAGGCACATGAATCAGAGAAGGTACTTCAAGATCTGCATGACGGACTTGCCGAGGATCACTTTGTGGGAAACAACAATATGCACAAAGTTATGTGAGCCGGTTTTTATTGGCAAACATTATTCAAGGATGCACGTGCTTATGCCCACAGGTGCCCGATCTGTCAGCAATGCATCGGCAAGACAAGAAGATCAATAGCCCCACTGCACCCTATTATAGTGACCGAACCATTCCAGCAGTGGAGCCTAGACATCATTGGGGAAATATTCCCACATTCTTCAAAGAAACACCGCTACATTCTAACAGCAATTGATTACTTCACGTGGTGGACAGAAGCAGTTCCTCTCAAACAAGTGAATGACCAGGAGGTCATCAGCTTCCTCTCGTAGAACATCATCTCACGATTCGAGTATCACTTGTTTTTGATAATGCAACGTACTTTACGTCTTTGAAAATCTATGATTTTGCATTACAGAATGGTATTGTGCTAAAGAATTCATCTAAATATTACCTGCAAGGAAACGATCTCATAAAATCCACGAATAAAAACCTCATCCACATAATCAAGAAGACTGTTTTCTCTAAGCAACGCAACTGGAATATCGCCCTAACAAATGCATTATGGTCTGATTGTGTAACACCCAAGCCTTCTCTGAATACCTCACGATACTTCCTGGTTTATGGAAAAGAAGCTATCCTTCCACCAAATATCTATTGGCTTGCACTTCATCTTTCCCAAGAATCCCAAGGCAAGCCTTTCCAACTAGTTTAGCATAGGATGAATTCTCTCCATAAGCTTCAGGAAGAAAGGATGAAAGCAAGAGAAAAATTCACACTCCACCATAACTTTATCAAGAGATGGTTCGATAAGGAGTCTACAGTGAAAAATAACTTCGATATTGGTGACTTCCTTCTCAAATGGCACAAGTCCCATGAAGACAAAGGAAAAAATACGAAGTTCTAGTCCCCATGGATTGGTCTGTATAGAGTCCACGAGAAACTTGGCCCACACATGTACGATCTACAATCACTTGACGAGAAGATTGACAACCTTCCTTAATGGCCAAGATCTCAAGCATTACTTCTAGTATGTCGGGCCTCGTCTTGTGCCATATACATAGTCTACCTGTTGCTTGTTGTTTTCATCTTGTTTGCTTTTCTTACTTCTTCGTATTTATTTTGTTTGTTCTTATTACTATTTTTGTTTACGTTCGTTTTATTTGCTTAAGATCTTACTATTTTTGTTTACGGAAATAAGTGCTACCAATTACTACGTTATGGCTTTTGAATAGAGCATGTGGCTAAGATTTGAAAAGACCTGTGACATTGCACCACTTGGCTAGTCTTGTGTTTGACTTCTCTGTGCTTGGTTATAACCTTCAACTGATGAAGTATTGAAGGAAAATATGAACTATCTACAAGGGAAGTTTTGGCCCAACCATGAACCTGTGTCCACACTGGGAAGCCCCATACATTGCTCATCCTTTCACTCTATTTGTTCAAGCTCATACAACTAGTAGAAACGAAGAAGGGGAAAATTGAAATGAGTAAAACCTATGTTAGAGGTCTTACATGCTTCTCTAAAAGAATAACCTCTCCTACTCTCAATAATTCAGGATCCTTCTTCTACCCTAAAAATAAATAAGTCCCTATGCACAGTCCTCTTAAAAAAATATAAAGGCGAAAGAAGAGAAAGGCTTCCTATGTAGAGAGGTGAAGCACGCAGCTCCATCAGGGTATTGAATAGGCTCACTAGCAGTGGAGCAATGCGTGTGTTCCTACGTGACTCTGTCGGGGTACTAGCCAGGCCTGTTGGTGGCGGAGCGACACTAGAGATGAAAACTTATACTATGAAAATCTTCAACTCGCAAGCTAAACTACTCTTCCTTAATTCCAAACGTTGTGATCAAGATGAACTTTTGATTGTGTTTGATTGAGTTGGCAAAAGGTGAACATTGTATGTCCATGGGGTAAGTGGGGAAGTCGAGGTAACCCACATAGTGATTCAGTACTTCCCGAAAAACCAAGGCCTTGTGATATCAAGGAGCTAAAACAGAGAAGATGGAGTTCTACTAGTGTGTCACCAAGTGTTGTAGCGACTACAACCACCCTCCAAAATTTTGGCCTACAAACAATTTCGGAGCCTCCCTTGAGGGTTTCAGTTGATGACTACACATACTCAGGTCCACTTCATGAGATCATGCAAGTCTTCGCATCCACCATTCTTGTTCATTTCACCCAAGTTTTTGCATGTTGATGTCAAATTCATGCTTGTGACCATGTTTTGGTCATGCTCAAAGTCTTCGCTTCATGTGTACTTGTTGTGTTTGCTATGAAAGCATCTATCACACTCACACATGGAGTCACATTCACTGTCGTGTAAGCATTGTCACAGTCAATCAACGATCAATCACAAGTGTCGCTCTTTTTTCTCACACCGTCGGTCAGTCATGTTGAGCATGTGTGTTTGGATGGTTTGGGTCATCTCATTGGCAAGTCATGTGGTGTGCATTTGCAAGATCACATATGCATCTTTCACTCATTCACACACTTAGTTATTTTTCTGAAGTTCTGACAACTGGACCCCCCTTTGACAGTCGGACCATCGCCCCGTTATCGACTCGATCAACTATCAAAAGCACCAAGCAAGTTATTTTAGGTTGCATTGGTTGCAAGCAAATTAATCAGTCTTCATGCTAGTTAACTGGAGAGTTTGACCCGACAGCCACCTTGGGACTCACTTCCCTCAAAAATTGTGCAAAGGTTGCAAACCTTTCCCACTCCGCTGACTAGGAAATTGTGCAGACAGGATGGATAGACACCTAGTGCCCGTCCCTATTTCCCCTGGAAAATTGTGCAATTTTTCTAGCCAGGCCTCCCGACAGTCAACTGGCTACTCACCAAGAAAATTGTACAATTTTCATGAGCAAGCCCTTTACTTCCCAGTAGTCTACTCAACTCAGAAACTGCGTACAGGTGATCTGCAGGACAACCTCCAAGCATCAGTGCAGTTTTTCCCACCAGTAGCTCCCGGTAGTCGACTGACAATTTCCCTTAGGAATTGCACAATTTTTGTTGCTAAGCCCCAACAACTGACTGCCATTTCCCTCCTGGAATTGCTCAATTTTTTCTGCCAGTGACCCAATAGTACACTACCAGTTCCCTCTTGGAATTGCAATGTTTTTGCTGCCAGTGTCCCGATAGCCAGCTGCCAGTTCCCTCCAGGAATTGCGCAATTTTGGCTGCTAAGCTCCCACTACCCACTCATTATGAAAACTGAGCAGATTTTTCTTGCTCAGATTTCCTGGAGCTCATACTGTTTCTCCCAAAAACTACGCAGTTTTTACATCCGGTTGAGCTAGACCTCGCAGATAGTCATTGTTGATCTGGATTTCCCATCTTCATCACACAGTGACTCTTGTGTAGTTTTCATCAGCAGTTCTCAAAGCCTCCATCTCACTTGGAAACCTTGTTGCCTCTCGCATTCATCTGCATCCAAGATGATCATGTATCATGGTAGACTAGGACTTTTTTGGATTTGACGTCGTCTCGTCATGAGTGACTACAAGTATAAGTACACAAACAAACATGGCATGACAATGAATGGGATGAACAAAGTGAGCACATGTATAAGGATAGGTTCACCAACGGATGGACAAATGATGCATGCGAAGAGATGTGCTCACGGATGGATGGACGAGTGAACATGCACCTTTCACAAACAGAAGAACCTGTCAAGCCTTCCAACATAAAAGCAAGGAGAAATGTTTAAAAGCAACATCAAGTGAACCAACAACCATCGAAGACTCTGCACACTTTTCCATGTGGAGGTGAACTTGTGATAGAACATGCAGACATCCATCACCCAGTAGCTCAACATCCACACCAACAACAACACAATTGTACCATCACTATCATGTCATCCACATCTCTATTGTGGGCCATACTTTCAATCAATGTAATGTAACGTGGAAGTCCAAGAGACCCACTTGTTGTACAAAGAGTCATGTGAATTCAAAAAGTCCTGGAAGTCAAACAATCATTAGGGTAGTCGAACAACCACAAGGGTCAGTTTCACCCTTGGCTATAAATACCCCCTCATTTGTACATGCAAAGGAATTTTTCACCTCAACTTCTCCCACATAGCCAAGAGAGCTTGTAAACTTTTCTTTGAGGAGTAAGTAGTGGCTCCAATGTACCACCCACGGGATTAGTGATGTATGGTGTAACGATGTGTCTAGGAACTTTCTCTTAATTCAGAATCTTGCTAACAAGCTATCACACTTTCACACATGTATTGTAACTGTTGTAAGACTAATATTGAACACTTGTAATGCACGTTGTTTTAACCTATGTTTAACAATTGAACTCATTCACTTATTGTAGTACATAATCTATTAAATAAAATTTGTTGTATGTGTTGTTAACGTTGTCCTACCCATGGTGGATACCTCCCCAGACATCAAATAGACCTTTTAGATAAAACTTGATATAACAATTATTGCACTCGAGCGGACTCATCCACTTAGTGTTGTATGTATTATCTTCCCTTGTGTTTTATGACTGCCGCATCCATGTGGACTGCTCCACCATAAGTTGTGCATGTCATGTTTTGTTTTGTGTTCCTAGCAGAGTTGGGGCTTCCTCCCAACTGACTTGGGACTCACTCCCACCCTCTCCCTCTACAGTGAAAGAACGATTGACACAAGTAACACTATCAATCACCAGGCATGCGAACCTCACTTCTTGAAGGCAAAACATACCAATATCCTATGCTGACAAGCAAGAGTTGAGGAAAATCCTTAAGATAATGGCAACCAGGCCATCATACTGGATGGAAATCGCACACCAAACGGTGTGAGGTCTAGTTGGGACTTTATACTAGTGTGATGTCCTCAATGTTGGCGGGTCTAGCACTGTCAACGAGACAATAGATTTTTGCACACCTTAGATATCATTCCTAAGAAATGGTACATTGAATTAGAGGTGTTGAGAGGCAGAACACAATGGGATGAGCTGACTTATAGCTTCAAGTATACATTTAGTTTTATAGCTAAGAATTGTGTGTTAGAATATTTTGTCGTCAAAATGTGAGTTTGTACACAATACAACACCCTTGTTTCCTACCCATCAACATTTACATTAGATACAAGAATGTATGGAATGTTATAATGTTGTAGAATATGATGATGGTGATGGGAATCCAAGGGACTTGCACATTTTAGAGATTGAGGAGGAACACACCATATCTGGACCTGAGTTAGAAAAAGAAAACTATTCAAATATTATTAAAATGAAGAAATAAAATATTGGTAGTGAAGAGAACCCAAACATGGCTTTGATAGGGGATCACTAGGACAATGAGATAGTAGAGAAGATAACAAATCTACTAAGAGAGTATCGAGATATGTTCCCTAACATCTTTACAGAGATGAAGGGCATAGTATGCGAACTAGAAGAAATGGAGTTTCCTTTAAAGCGATATTTTAGACCCAAAAATAAGAGACATTGTAGACTAAATCCAATCTATAAGCACAAGGTAAAATAGGAATTGGGCAAGAAGTTGGAGGCAGGGATAATTGAACTAGTAGAAGATTTAGATTGGATCAGTCCTATGGTGGTATAGAAAATGAAGATGGGAGACATCCAAATATGTGTTGATATGAGAAAGCTCAACGATGCATGTGTGCACGATCCATTTCCCACCCTATTTACCAAAGAGGTACTCTATAATGTTGGTGGTCAAGAGGTATATTCTTTCACTGATGGGTTTTCAGGATACCACTAGATCCAGATTGCTAAATAAGATCATAAAACTACCTTCACTATTAAGTGAAGTTGTTTTCAATACATAGTAATGCAATTTGGTCTGATGAATGCTCCAAAAGAATTTCCAAAATTGTCGTAGTAGTGTTCAAGGAGTTTATTCACAAGTTCCTAGATTAAATATTTAATAAATATATGTTTATATATGATGTTATCCTAAGGTATTTTGTCTTTAATAAACCATTATTCTATTATGAAGTGCATGTGTTATAACAAGAGGAAACTATCTTTGATCTCGAGATTCCAACACTGAACTTAAGGATTCCTGCATGAGTTAGAAGTATGAACTGTTGGACAAAGGGATTAGTTGGGAGTCAAATGCTTTTTCAAGATATTTTTGTGGATTCTAAGGAGAACAAGGTGCACCCATCACTAGTAATATTCAGTGTACAACCTACAGTTCACAACCTCTTTTTTAAATGACATTAGTCTAAGATGGAAGCAAACCTTGGTGACTAGTGATAACTTGTTTGAAGATCTATTGTTAGGATCCACATCTAAAACATATCCTCAAATATTAATGCTCATCAATTAATCTTACTTATATAAAACCATTCCTAAATGATTTAGAGTTTTAAGCAATCAATATAATAACATTTTTAACTTTTAGCCAAACTCATTTTCCTTTGGATTTTATGTGAGCTCTCCTTTATGTGGAGGTAGGATTTCCATTTATAAAATGAACAGTCTTATCCTAACTCACTCACTCAATTCAAAAATCACTTTAATCAAAGTTGATTTTCATTAAGTTTCCTTTGCCACAAGGTAACTTTTCCACACACTCCAAAGTAGAAAATCAGAGAAAGTATGTGGATAGTGGTTTCTCAACGAATGTGACTGAGGATAAGAGAAATTTTATGTTCCTAAAATAAAATGACAGAAGGAACAATGTCACTTTCAGCAAAAATACCCCAGCAAGAATTAAGGATAAGGACGTAGTTAATATTGATGAAAAGACTAAAGCCAAAAATGTGCTATATGTAGAAGGTCTCAATCATAATTTTCTTAGTGTAAGTCAAATGTGTGATAATGGCTTTATGTAACAACCATAGTGAAAATTCCATGTAATAAAAGTAAATAAAGGAAAAATAATAACCACTGATGATGGAACACTTATTCCAAACTGAGTGTTGGGAAAAATCCTAGTGATGGGGATCACTTGTGACTGTTTATGGCTAAATAAATTGACAAAGGAAATGGCTAAGGCATTGGAAAGGAAAAATGGAATTTTGACACATTTATTTATGAAAATAATGGAAATTAGGAGAAAATGGAGGTGAAAGGTCACATGTTGGGTGTGAGGAGGAAATTGAAGGAAAATAGTGGAAAATGAAGAAAATAGAGGCCTCATTCATAAAAAGGCTTCAAAGGATCAGTTGGTAACCTTTTTTCAGTTTAGTTTTGAAGCTCTCTCATTATTATCTCTCTCTCTCTCTCTCTCTCTCATATTCTTGGAGCCTTTGACTTTTCTTGGAGCATTCTTGGAGGGTGTGGCATACATGGATTTTTGGAGCAAGAAGGCAAAGTAAGAGCAGGAAAGCACAAGAAGGCATTGAGATCAGCAACTACATCAAATTTTATTGTAGGTACCAAGTTGCATGTCTGTTTCCTTCACTAGTTTTGGCATGCATGGCATATGCATCTAGATTTTTGGTTGTGATTTGTCATTGGCATGGAGGATGGCCGAGATTAACAGTGGATTTGCTAGCCTTGCCATTTCCTGGATAGCCATGTTGATTGTGGGTTTACTTCAATTGTTTTGTTCTGGCTCGTTCTCATTTTTCCTTAGCTTGGGTTGAGTTACTAGTCCTGGAAGCCTTGGTTGGACAAACTCTGTGGAAGCCCTGGAAGGCTTGGATGGAGACCAATTTGATGATGTCCTGTGATGTCCGACCATGAGGTGGAATCACTATTTGTTGGTTGGAAGTGGATGGCCTATGGAAGCCCTGGATGAGTTTTGATTGATGTGCTCTACAAGATCCCACATTCATGCTTGGAATATGGCACAGGGGTGAATCAATGAAGAGAGATTTGGCTCAGCCATACAACATTTGGGTGGAACATGGAAGTCCCATCCCAAGTTTGGATTTTGCATCATTGATGAAAGGTTATTTGTCCTTGTATTTCTATGAGAATTTTGATGGATTGTATGTGGTATATATGGATGTACTTTCATGAGTATTTTTGTTGCTATCATGTCAGTTATGTATGTGTTTTATGACAACAACCATGTGTGGCTCTCATCATGTTTTTACTTGTAATTGAATTATCAATGTATCTATAACCTACTAGATGGAATGGAAGTTGATGTGTTGAGGCATCAATGGTTCTTAGCAATCCTAAGCTAAGTATGAGACCCCTATGCTCAAAACTATTAATTACACCTGTAAATTACATATTTGAAATATGTTTGACGAAATTCATGTCATGGCTAGTAGGGGTCCAGTCAAGGTCTTGAACTAGTATTTTCTTTAGTACTATCATTTCCATGTTATTTTACTGATCTGAAGAGATGGTTCAATTATGGGAAGTGACCTGGGCTTTGGGGCTGAAAAAGTGACTCAAATCCTAGAGTTGTTTGCAGAACACTGACATTTTTGGTCTCTGGTCACTAGCAGGCAAGCCTATGAGAGCGACTTTGGGTTGTTGGTCACACTCATGCCTATAGCATGAGAGCGACTAAGCCTTAAGTTAATTAAAAAGCTCAAAGGGACCCCAAGGAAAGCTGTCTAAAGTATTGAGTTGATTCTTGAGGGTCCTATAGTTCATAATTAATGTCTGTATGGTGTGTTTCCATCGGTTCCACTTCGTTAACATGACTTAGGAGGTCAAATCATATCATAGTGGCCTCTCATCACATGTTTACCCCAAGTGGACAGATGCTTGGGTAGATGGGGGAGGAGGTTGTTACAGAGTGGTATCAGAGCATGGTTCACCCCTTAGACTAGATGGGCTATGTGTTGGTCATGCATGCATGTCAGTTGCATGTGTGTCTCTCACCCTTGCATTCCATGTGCTTGTTGAATTTGCATGATATTGTTCATGGTTGTAGTGATGCTATCATGTGAAATTTGGGGTGTTATTGTGGAATGCATCGTTGTGAGTGTATGACTAGTTACATGTCGATTTATGTCACTTACATGTATCATTGTATTATGCTTGGTTACATTATTGCATGTTTGGTTACATTCTTGTATGCTTGGTTTCATGTATCATTCTTGCAACTTTGATTTCAAATATTGTTCATTCACGCTTGGTCATATGTATTTATGTATATGTGTGGATGGTTATGCATCACATATGCATGTTCATGCTTGCATGTTGTCAAGTGTATAGTGATGTAATGATGGTGGTTGTCATGTACAAGGTCGTGGTGTGTGTTTTTGTTGAGGTCATGCATTGATGATTGGACCCTATCTATATTGATGGTTGCATGGTTGTATGCTTATGTTTTATGTTTTTGTATGCCATCATGATTATGTTATACATGTATCACACTGATTTGTTGATATTGTAGACAAGGTATCCTCCCCAAGCTATACTAAGGTACCTTGGTTTATTGTTATTTTGTTTAGATGAAATGATACACCTTGCATGAAGAAATATCAAAGGGTTAGCAAGATGGTTGACTGGAAAGACTCTCCCAATGAATTAGAAGAGCAGTGTGGTGTTCGGAACTCTTCTGACTTGGCGGTGACACTAAGAAGTTTAAAGGAAAAAATAAGGAGTTGTAAGGCACATAATGACAAAATCATACAAACAAAAGAAAAGTTAGCAAAGGTAAACACAGTCATACTTCAGATCTTGTTAGAATTATAGTGACAACGACTGCTTCAGATCAGCCATGAACAGGAGGATATAACTAATGGGGCATATAGTAGTAGATGGTAGTCACCGATCAGATAGAGATGACACAATCAGATATGGTAGACTATTGGACACTCTAGATAGGAGAAGGGATAGACACATGTATGCTTCTAGTTCTGATTCAGATAAGCACTATGATCACCATTAGTATCATCCTTACTGGAGGAGTGATAAGGGGTATTTTCCAAATGATTTTAAGAAAGAAAAGCCACCTAATTTTGATGGAGAGGTAAATAAATCACAATATGCAGATGCATGTTTGCCAGGCATGAAGGATTTCTTCAGATTGCATCATTATTCAGAGAACATGAAAGCTAGAGTGGCTACATTCAGTCTCAAAGGAAAAGTAGACATTTGGTGGGAAGACATGAAGAATGTCAGAGGTATAAATGTGGAATATTTGACTTGGAGTAAGTTTGTGAAGCTATTCAAGAAGGAGTATTTGTCAGAAATATACTTTGATGACAGGGAAAAAGAATTGTATGATGTAAAGATGGGATCCATGATAGATGATGAGTATACTAGAAAATTTTTGGAGTTGCTGAGGTATGTGCCTTACCTCAAGGAGGAGAAGGCTAAGATTCATAAATTCGTTAGTGTATTACTAGTTGCATTCAAAGATAGGATTGAGTTTGATGAGCCTAGATCATTGGAGGAGGCCATCCGAAAACTGAAGCATTTCTATGAACAATCGAAGTGCAAAATTTAGACTAAGCCAGACTAGAAAGGTGATGCAGAGAACAAATGAAAATGGGAGAAGAAGCAAGAATGATCATAGGACACAGGTAACAAGGCGAATGTTACACCACCTAAGAAGTTCAATACATCAGATAGAGGACAAGGATTTCGGTCAAGAGAACATAAAAAGGAGATAGGTTGGAAGCCTTTAGAGTGTTGGACTTGTGGCAAAGATCATCACAGGAGAGATTGTCTACCGAATCAGGGTGGTATACCTAAGATATACAGTGCACAAGAGGCACAAAATATTGGGGATGTTGTTCAAAGTGTTCCATGTATTTATGCAAAATTGGATAACAAATAATTAGAGCATCAGGAATATGTCAATGAGATGGACGGTAAGCTTTGTGATCAAGTTATTTCTATTTTGATTGACCTTGGATCTAATTATATTTATATCAGTCTAATTTGGTGGATAAGTGTGTTTTGAGTAAGGAATTGCATGAAAATTCTTGGTTAGTGAAGTTGGCTACAGGTGCAAGGAAATGATTTCATCATTGGGTAAGAGCTTGTGCATTTGACTAGAATGGTATGCCTACCACAACACATTTTAATGTATTATCGTTGGGTTCATAAAATATGTTGTTGGGCATGGAATAGTTGTATCTTCATAGAACCAAGGTGGATTGTTATGACAAAGATATTGAGTGTGTTGATGACAATGGAGAACCAAGAGTCTTATAGGGTAAGAAGAAAGCTACATCAGTTAGGATGGTGACAACTATGCAAGCAAAGTGTAGTTGCAAGAAAGGGTGTAAGTTATTCGCAGTGCACATTTCTAGTGATAAGGGTAAGGAAGTTGAGGATATAGATGTGTTGAGAAGGTACCCAGTTTTACAACAGTTCAAGGATGTATTTCCTGAGGAAATTACAAAGTTTCCACCTCATAGGGAGGTAGAATTTTCTATTAAGTTAGTTTCAGGGTCACCCCCAACATCAAAAGCACCTTACAGGATGAGCACACTTGATTTGGTTGAGTTAAAGTTGTAGTTGAAGGAAATGTTGGACAAGGGATACATTAAGCCAAGTGTGTCACCATGGGGTGCACTAGTATTGTTTGTAATGAAGAAACATGGTGCTCTTAGATTATGCATTGACTACAAGCAGTTGAAAAAAGTGACCATCAAGAACATGTATCTGTTGTCAAGGATTGATGACTTGTTTGATTTGCTAAAGGGAGAAGTAGTGTTCTCGAAGATTGATTTGAGATTCGGAAACCATCAAGTATGCATCAAAGAGGAGGACATTTACAAGACCACATTCAAGACCAAGTACGAGCATTATGAGTTTGTTGTTGTTCCATTTGTCTTAACTAATGCTCCAGCTACATTTATGTGTTTGATGAGTAGCATGTTGCATCCATATTTAGATAAGTTTGTTATTGTGTTCGTTGATGATAGACTGCTCTATTATACAAATGATGAAGACCATGCAGAGCATTTAGCAACAGTGTTGAGGTTGTTGAGAAAGCATCAATTGTATGCTAATCTCAACAAGTTTAGTTTCTTTCAGACAGAGGTACACTACTTGGGACATGTTGCCTCCAAGGAGGGAATTGTAGTAGATCCAGAGAAGATAAGAGCCATCATGGAGTGGGTAGATCCTAAGAGTGTGGTTGAGGTGAGATATTTAATGGGTTTGGTAGGCTATTATACGAGGTTCATCAGGAACTTCTCGTAGATTTCTTATCCTATCACATCATTACAAAGAAAAGGTAAGAAGTTAGAATGGAGATAGGAGTGTGAGGCTGGCTTTGAGAAACTTAAGTTGTTGTTGACACATGTATGAGTGCTACGGATTGTAGATCCTGAAAAAGAGTTTGTGGTATGCACAGATGCTTGCAAGAGAGGGCTTGGTGGAGTCCTTATGTAGGATGGAAAAGTGGTACATTATAAGTCCCGAAAACTAAATGAGCACAAGCGAAACTACCTAGCACATGATTTAGAGTTAGGGATAATCATATCATTCATGGAAGATGTGGAGAAACTATGTTCTTGGTAGGATATTTGTACTTATGAGTGATCACATTGGGTTGAGTTATTTGTTTAACAAGATGAATCTAAAGTCTAGGTAGGCTAGATGGTTGGCCACAATCATCGAGTTTGATTTCGACATTAGGTACAACAAAGGTAAAGAGAACCGTGTGGCAGATGCTCTCAACAGATGGGTACATGTAAATCACTTGGAAGCTATGAACTCCTATGGGAGAGATCTACACGATAGGATCTTGTAGGCACGTGAATAGGATGTCAGGTTTGTGTATATTGTGCATAGGTTGCAGAAGGATGCTGGTACAAGTACATGTGGAGGTACAAGTACACATAGTGGTACTAGTACAGTTGGAAATATAGGTAAAGGTATAGGTGTAGGTGCAGGTGCATATGGTATGCATTATCATCTTACAACAGACATGTTGGTCAGATTCCGAGACAAAATATATGTACTGGATAATGGTGAGCTCAAGAAGGTGATATTGAGGGAGTTTCATGCGAAACCTTATTCAGGTCACCTAGGTTATGAAAAGACACTTACAATATTGAATATATATTATTATTGGGGGAATTTGAAGGGAGATATAGCAGAGTTCATGGATAGATGTTTTGATTGTTAGCGAGTGAAAGCAGAATGTAATCATCCAGGTGGACTGCTACAGCCGATTGTGATTCCAAAGTGGAAATGGGAATTTATCTCCATGGACTTCATCACACGGTTGTTGAAGATAGTGAGACAACACAATTCCATTATGGTTATTATGGACAGGTTGAAAAAGGTTGCGCACTTAATTCCAGTTAAGTTTACATTATTAGCTAGCAGTGTAGCATAGGTATTCATCAAAGAAATGGTCAGATTGCATGGTGTACCAAAGAAGATTGTGTCAGACAGGGATCCAAATTTCACTTGCAAGTTTTGGAAGGAGTTGTTTATAGGTTTGGGCATAGATTTAGCCTTCAACACAACTTATCATTCGTAGACCAATGAACAGAGAGAGAGGGTCAACAAGATATTGGAGGACGTATTGAGAATGTATGTGATAAATCAACAATGGAAGTGGGAAGAATACCTTCCACTAATTGAGTTTGTGTACAAAAATGATTATTAAGAGTCATTAAGGATGAGTACTTTTGAGGCATTGTATGGGTGGAGTTGTAACACTCCCATCAATTGGAGTGATCTGGTTAATAGGGTGTTGATTGGACCAGATATGTTGGCAGACATAGAATAGGAAATGCAAGTAATCAAGAAGAATCTAAAGACAACACAAGATAGGAAGAAGATTTATATAAATAGGAACAAATTATTCAAGGAGTTCCAGGTTGGGGAACAGGTGTACTTGAGCATCAAACTTAAGAAGAGCTCCTTGCAGATTGGATCATGTGCTAAGATGGAACCACAATTTTGTGGACCCTTTAGTATCATTGAGAGGATTGGGCTAGTAGCTTATCGACTTGCAATGCCTCTGACAACTAAAGTCCATGGTGTTTTAGATGTATATTTTCCTTAAGAAGTATGGTAAGGATGTTGATCATTTGATTGACTAGTCTGTATTACATGTGGAACTAGATGGAGAATTCTAGCCGGAGACTCAATGTATATTGTAGAAAACAATGCTCATGCTTTGGAACCGAGAAATCTAGCAAGTGAAGGTGCGATGGAAGCACTTTGGGCCCAATGAAGCTACCTGGGAGATGAAGGATCAGATGCGAGCTATGTATCCTTCCTTGTTTATGGTTGAGGCAAAGCAATTTTGGCTTGGTGTTTTGGTGTGACTTTTTTATTTCCTTGGTACATGTTTTGGTATATGTTTTGATGAATTTGGCTTATGTACATATGTGTATGGATGTAAATATCGCCACAAGCTGTGTTATAAAACTCCACTATGTGGTATGTTGTTATGATGTCATGTTATTATGTTGTTAGGTTGGTTTCTTGTCAACAGGTTGATCATTGTAAATGCTACATTGAGCTAAGTTATACAACTCCATCAGAAGTACATAATAGCCCTGGTGAAAATTCCATGTAACAAAAGTAGATAAAGGCAAAATAATAACCACAATTGATGGGACACTTATTTCAAGTTGAATGTTCAGAAAAATCTTAGTGATGGGGATCACTTGTGATTGTTTATGGCTAAGGAAATTGGCAAAGGCCTTGGAAAGGAAAAATGGCATTTTGGCACATTTATGAATGAAAATAATGGAAATTAGGAGGAAAGGGAGGTGAAAGGTCATAGGTTTCATGTGAGGAGGAAATTGAAGAAAAATAATGGAAAATGAAGAAAATAGAGGCCTCATTCATAAAAAGGCTTCAAAGGACCAGTTGGAAACATTTTGTCAGTTCATTTTTGGAGCTCTCTCATTACTCGCTCTCCCTCTCTCATACTCTTAGAGACTTAGAGTTTTCTTGGAGCACTCTTGGAGGGTGTGGCATACTTGGATTTTTGGTGCAAGAAGGCAAAGGAAGAGAAGGAATGTGCAAGAAGGCATCGAGATCAACAACTACATCAGATTTTCTTGTAGGTATTGAGTTGCATGTATGTTTCCTTCACTAGTTTTGGCATGCATGACATATGCATGTGGATTTTTGGTTGTGATATGTCATTGGCATGGAGGATGGCCAGGATTGACAGTGGATTGCCTAGCCTTTCTATTTCCTAGATAACCATGGTGATTGTGGATTTAATTTGATTATTTTTTTTGGTTGGTTCCCATGTTTTCTTATCTTTCTTTGAGTTATTAGTCCTAGAAGCCTTGATTGGAAAAATGATCTAGAAGGCATAGAAAGCTTGCATGGAGACCAATATGATGATGGTTTTGTGATGTTTGACCATGAGGTGGAATCATTGTCCGATGGGTTGAGGTGGGTGGCCTCTGGAAGCCCTGGATGAGTTTTGAATGATGTGTTCTATGAGATCCCACATTTATTCTTGGAATATGGCATGGGGGTGAATGGCTATAAAGATATTTGGCTTAGCCATTCTACAATTGGATGGAACATGGAAGTCCCATCCTGGGTTTCGATTTTGCATCATTAATAAAAGGTTATTTCACCTTGTATTTCTATGATCATTTTGATGGATTCTATGTGGTCTATATGGTTTTACTTTCATAAGTATTTTTGTTGCTATTATGCTAGTTATGTATGTGTTTTATGACAACAACCATGTGTGGCTCTCATCATATTTTTACTTTTAATTGAATGATCAATCTATCAAGATTTAATGGATGGAATGGAAGTTGATGTGTTGAGGCATTAATGGTTCTTAGTGATTCTTAGCTAGGTATGAGACCCTTATGCTTAGAACTGTTAATTACACGTGTAGATTACATATTTGCAATGTGTTTCATGAAATTCCTGTCATGGCTAGTAGGGGTCCAGTCAAGGTCTTAAACAAGTATTTACTTTAGTACTATCATTTCCATGCTATTTTACTAATCTAAAGAGACAGTTCAATTCTAGGTAGTGACCTGGGCTCAGGGCCTGAAAAAGTGGCTCAGTACCCCAAGTAGCTTGCATAACACTGACAATTTTGGTCTCCGGTCATTGGTAGGTAAGCCTGTGAGAGACTCTTTGGGTTGTTGTTTGCACTCATGCATATAGGATGGGAGAGACTAAGCCTTAAGTTTTCCAAAAGCTCAATGGGACCCCAAGGCAAGTTGTTTAAAGTATTGGATTGGTTCATGAGGGTCCTGTAGCTAATAATTAATGTCTGTATGGTGTGTTTCCATCAGTTCCACTTTGTTAACATGAATTAGGAGATCAAATCATATCATAGTGGCCTCTCATCGCATGTTTACCCTGGCTGGTCGGTTGCTTGGGTAGATGTGGGAGGAGGGTGTTACACTTTAATGTGACCTTTCGATAGAAGGACTGTGAGATCTGAAATGAAGAAAATGGAAAGTTGGTGGGAAAAAATAGTCTGAACTCACAACAATGTATATGTGTTTGATGAATCAAAAGTAAGATGCTATTTGAGAAAGTCGAGTGAAGCACGACTATGACACATTAGACTTAGTCATATGAGTTTTAACAGTCTGATAAGAGTCAACAAGTTGGGATTTGTGAGAGGTTTTCCAAAACTATCAAGGCTTGATAATTCAATCTTCAATTCATGTCAATTTGGTAAGCATACTAGGACTCATTTTAAGAAAATAGAGTTCTCTTCATCTAGACCATTGAAGCTAATTGACACAGATATTTGCGGTCCAACTAGAGAAAAAAGTTGAAGAGGAGAAAGGCATTTTATGCTACTTACTGATGATTTTAGCAAGGCTACTTAGGTTGTACTCTTAAAGGAAAAATAAGAAGCATTTAAACACTTTAAAAAATTTCAATCTCAACTAGGAAATGAGAAAGATCTCAAGATGAAATGCTTAAGATCAGACAAAGGAGGAGAATACACTTCAAGAGAATTTGAAGAATTTCATGAAGAGCATGGCATAAGGAGGCAGTATTATGTGGCTATAAATCCACAACAAAATGGAGTAGTTGAGAGAAAGAAGATAACAATCAAGGAAATGACCATAGCTATGATGGACGAAGTAGATGTACCTCAAATCTCCTGGGGAGAAGTTGCACAAAAAATAGTGTACCTATCAAACAGAACACAACTCAGGCCAAATAATGATAGAACTCCCTATGAGTTGTGGAATGGGAGACCTGTATTAGTTAAAAACTAAAAGGTGTTTGGGAGAAAATGATTTATCAAAAGGAATCATAAAAAAAATCAAAAATTTTGCTTCACATGTTGATGAGGGTATATTACTTGGATACTTTGCTCAAAGTAAATGATACATGTGAAACAGCGAACAAAAAGAGAGGGTTGAGGATTTCACTGATGCAGTAGTAGATGAGTAGTGCAAAAAATTTCACTCGCACAAAAAGTAACATAAAATAAGATGGACGGCTTAAAGAAATACATAGAAGCTAAGAGGTATGGCGTGGAAGCTAAGATGGACGGCATGGAAGCTAAGATGGATGGCGTGGAAGCTAAGATGGATTATTTAAAGAAAGGCATGGAAGATTTGAAGATAGATGTGAAGACAAATTTGACAAAGTTTCTACAAGAAATGGTTAGTAATGGCGAAAGGGTAGTAAAGGAAACTCATGATGAGACAAAATAAATGTTAATCATGATTTCATATACTCTAACATTGGATCGAAGAACCACCATGTTCCAAATATTGATATGAGGAAGTTTGATGGCAAGGATCCCAGAACATGGATACTATAGATGGAGAAATTTTTCGATCTCCATAATGTGCAAAACACACAAAAGGTACGCATTGCAACTTTATATTTGGAACCCAATCAGTTTGTATGGTATCGATGGATTTTCTCTCGTAAACAGATTGTCACATGGGCTATTTTTATGGATGAAATGATAGCACATTATGAGGATACAAAGAGCAACATTTTTTTTAGCCAATTGATAAATCTCAAACAAAAGGGTTCAATGATGGAGCACATTAAGGACTTCCAAAAATTGAATATAAGGGTAAAAAATATTCCAGAGGAGCATAGGATTGATGTGTTCATAGGGACTTTAAAAGATAACATCC
>APFE031495999.1:0-24176 GCA_000404065.3 Pinus taeda
TTACACCCTGTAATCTATCAAAATATTTAGATCCTTGAGGCATCTCAGCGTCCTCCTGCTTCTTTCCTTTATTTCTCGTGAAAGCTTCTTCAAACCATGGACTATCTAAGCAATCATCCATAAATTTTAACAACATTGAATTGGAATGTTGTTCTTTCCCTTTTGTGAGGTTGTCCACCTCATCTTCGCTCTCCTTAACAACTTTTGAGAGTTGTTCTTCACCTTCAGCATGGCTGCCATTGTTTGTTGTCATGGCTGTCCTTGTAAACTATTTGCAAGGTTTCCTTTGATTGCTTTTTGGAAACAATCTGATTTCTTCTTGCCCCGGCTTCTATGAAGCAGTCCCTAAACCTTCTTCTCTGTTAGGACAATCTTTAAAGATTGTCCACCCTTGGTTGAATCCTTCTTTTCTTTTTGGTCTCCTTGAAGCAAATGTGTGTTCTCTTCTCCCTTTTGGACAATTTGTCCATGCTCCAGACCTGTTAACACACCTTAACAGCCATTCGGCAAAATATTATTTTCTAAAGGCAAATCCATTACCTTAGCACCTGCAGCTTCCTTCTTCGTATGTTTGTCAGGATCCATATTTCTTTTTGTTGTCACAGGTTTACTGCCGTTTCTTCCCTTCCTCTCCCCTCCCTCTATTCACAGTGTGTTCTAAATAATTTTTTCCCTTTTTATCCTTAGCCTGCTTTCTTGAACCTTATTCCTTTGATCCTCTTAAAAATATCACGCTTATTTATCTATTTTTATATAGTCATTTTCATAACTATCTAAATAGACCTATGATATGTATACAACTTTACCAATAAATTTATATTAATGAGTTACCCTTCATTTAATAATAATACTATAATAATACATTAAATCCTTACTATCACTAATTTTTCCTAAAATTATTAATTACCCTAACCATTAATAGTTAAAATATTACTATAACTAGAATATAATAATAACTAATATCATTATTTTTGGTTAATATTACTAATAATATACATTAAAGATTAATATAGATATTACCTTTTCTTAACTAATCCAAATGATTTAGTATAACAATAATTATTATTTTTTTAGTTATTACTAGACCCTCTCTATTTACTAACATCCCTAGATCTAGTAATACTTATTCCCATTAAATAACCTCAATATTAAATTTATACTAATCAGTTACACATACCAGCATTAATAAGATTAATAATATAACATCATTATAAAAATAATATAACATTAATCATTATTAATTTAATTAACATCTAATTTTTTCAATTAATAACTTTGGTTAACTAATTAATGAAATATCTTAAAATAATTCTTACATTTACTAGCATCCCTGATAATATATAATTATTAAATCCTTACACTAGTCTATTAGTGTTTTACTAGTTAATTTATATTAAGAAGTTACCCTAGCCATTAATAATAAGAATAATTCTATTATGTTAATATAATATTAAAATTATTCAATACAAGGGGAAGAATTTCTCTCTCCTTGAGGATTGATGATGGTCTCAAAGCGCTCAGAAGAAGCTGGAATGTTAATTCATGTGCTTGTAACTTTTTTATTTCTTATAAAAAAGTTCGTTTTTTTCCTTGGAAAAAAAAAATTAAAAAATAAAATAAAATAAAATAAAAAAATATTCTATTAATAATAATACAGGTTAACAATTTTATCACATTCCCTAGATTTTTGACTCATAATTGGTTAAATTTTTTTACTTAAAATTAAAATTAAATAAGATACACTTTTTAACATGATAATATTATTTTAATTAAACTTTTGGGTCAATTATCCCCATTTGCCCGGTCCAGTCTAATATAGCCGTTTTTTCAGTCAATCCTACCGTTGGAAAGTATGACCTCCCTATTTAAGATATAACCATGATCTGATTCTTCAACTTGTCCTGACGATGAACCACACTCATTGATTCGAAACGCGTCGACAAATGTACTATCATGTGATTTACGCCGAAATATTTTTTCTCATAACTTGATATAGATCACAGAAGCCTCAATTCAACTATTGAATGCCTTTTCTCTTATTTGTTGAATTGTCCTCGTCTTTGTCTCTTAGACACAATCTTGCCTTATCTCCTTTTCTTTATGACAACCTTCAATGGTTGTCGTCCATATTCAGCATGGCTTCAAGCCAACTCATTCTGGTTTGTTATGACAACAATCTTTGTCAATATTTTGCAAGGTTGATTCCTCAACCTTATCTCTACTTGCCTCTGCTTTTGAGAAGTAATTTCTGCATCTTTTCCTTTCCTTTGGACAGTTTGTAACTTTGTCTCGGCTCTTGTCCTGCATTAAAATTTATTAGCCCTAAAAACATGAGGCCATCACGCCTCTTTTGTTGCCTTCAACATCAATCTTTCTCGTTGTGTATGGTCCGTCTCACTCTGGTTGCCTTTATAAGACAATGTTGCCTTATCCTCCAATATGGCAGATTTTGAATTTTGTCTTCCTTCAATACTTTGGAAAACCATTCCTTCGTTATCTTCTATTCTTATGACAGTTCTAGACACTATCCTTTCTTGTTATTCCTGTGACCTGCAACCATACACAAACATCAGTATTAAAATCATGAGGTTTTCTAGCCCCATTCAATATCTCTTCCACCACATCTTCTATCAACTCCTTTTGTTGGTATAAACCTTTCATGCAGTCCATGGAACTCTCAACTACTCTCTCCCCAACATCTTTCTCATCCTCCTCTGGAAGGAATATTTCTTCCTCTGGTTCACATTAGTAAATTCTCTTTTCTTTTTCACACTCAACTGCTCTGAGTTCTTAACTTCTTAATAGAGAACACAACAGGTGCTTCAACCTCCTTCTCAGCTTCCTGGCATACAGCTGTCTAATAGACCATTGGATCTTCTTCTTCAAATCCCATAGATATCTTTGATATTCCTTCTCCCTCTCTTGCAGCAGCATGCTTATTATACCGAGTCTCAACGATCTCTCTATCAAACTCTTCTTGGTTTATCCTTCTTCCCTTGATGCCATCTGCTTTGGCATCTGTCTCCATTTTCTTCTGGCTTTCATCAGAACCCTTTACATGACAGTAGTGGTCATCTCTCTCTTTTTCCATGAGCTTCTACATGCTCATTGTGAGCTACAAACAAGCCTCCACAAACACCTCACCAAGCTCTCTCCTCTGGCTCCACAGACACCTCACCAAGCTCTTTCCTCTGGCTCGGCACTTTGGTATCACAAGTTCTCCCTCAATGGAACCTCTTGAACATCCTTTGCTCTCTTATTTATTGCACTCTGCTCACCTCTCGAGAACTTCACTTATTGTCTTCTCCTCTCTTAAGGACTTTCCTCTGTCCTCCACTCTCTTCCAACCTCAGCCGGAACACTTCATATGCAGCCTCTCTGTTGAAGCATTCTTTGCCACAATCCCTGAGAACACTATTGGTTCCCTCTTTGTAATATTCCTAATTAGCCATGGCTAATTGGAATATTCGATTTTGCTCAATTTTGCCTTCTATAGTTATTTATAAATAAAAAGGCGAGGAAATGGGGACATAACTCACTTTTTGAATAAAGTCACTCCCTAGTAGCACAACATTGTAACTTAAAAGGGAAGCCAAGGGGGCCACAGGACCACGTAGAGAAGGGGGCCCACGTAGACACTTGGAGGGACTGCGCAGATGGAGAGGAGCACGTGGCAAGAGAGAGGCTACGTTGGAGGAGGTGGGCCTTAGGGTTTTGAGAGAGGCCAACGCTATAAAGGAGAGAGGAACCTCCTCATTTTGGCATCCGATTATGTTGCATTTGAGCTAGTCACTTCGACTTAGAGCACGCTGGCTGTTTAGCCTGTCTACAACACTGTTTAGTGCATCGAGTGTCTCCGTTCAGAGATCTCACCCTTAGCCTCGGGGGACTTCGAGTGCCTGCGCGGGCAAGGTAGTTTCATCAGTGTTTTACAGGAGGATCAATCTTTGGAGTTGAGGAGGAACTGAGCATTTTGATGACTGCGCAGTCTTGAGAGAGGAGGACGCAGTCTCTTTTGGTAGGAGCTCCGGATTGGGTTTATGTGGAGGATTTGAGCTTGGAAATTGAGCAAGGGTTCAGCCCTTGCATATTGGAGGATTTTGGCAGAGTCTCGGGCAAAGTTTTGGAGGATTCTCTTCAATGGCAGCGCAGAGCCTTGAGGGATAGCGTAGATCCTCAAGCGGGTGATTTTGGGGGGTCAACTATTTTAGAAAAGCTTTCTGGGCTTTTCTGGGTTTATTGGGCAGAGTTTGATTCCATAGTTTCAACATTTTCCGAGGAGGGGAACAACCCCAAATCCTCACTTAATTCCAGCAGTAGCAACAGCATAGCAGTTCTCCGGCAGCTTGGACGCAGTTCAGAGAGAGGCCATTTCCTTACCATTCTGTGTGTATTTCTTCACTTGCCTTGTGCAAGTCGAGGTGCTATCTTTCTGATCACTGATCACCTCTTGTACTCTATCCATTACTCAGTATAATAAAATGGCTTAGCTTTTCTCTCTACATTTCTTGAGTATCTGCCTATATTCCATGTATACATTATTGTATATTGCACTACTGTTATTCTTTTTTATCTCTTTGAGCTTCCCGGCTACTATACCACTTGTGTGTTTTCCTCCTATACTCTTAGACAGAGTCTGGAAAGGGCCAGGTAGCCTCCAGATCTCGTCCTCTTTTCAGAGGCAACATATCTGATAAACGCCCTCCCAGTCCATCTCTGGTTGGAATTTGCTTGTGTTTGAGGGATATCCCTGAAAGGGGATATTACGCTCTTACAGCTTTCCTAGTTGTAGTCAACACCATCACATACTGCTGCTATCTCTACACTTATTAGCTTCTTGCTAAATTTAAAATAAAATTTAAAGGCCTATTACCTGCTAGGTTTTCTTCACCACTGAGATCTCAAAATCTCAATTCTCCCAGCTCTGCTTCTTGGCTGGTACTTCTTCCAATTGCTCCAAATCCTCTGCTCTAGACTGAGTCTCAGTGACTTGATCTCCTCCCTGCATCTTGCTCGGGTTCCCTACCTGAAATTCTCCTGCTGCTAGCTCTCTATTATTCCTCTGTCTTCTCGCTCGGTGTCTCTTTTCTTTTATTTTCACGAGAAGTCTACTCTCTGGTCGGAAACCTCCATTACACGACACTTTTATCAGCTTTAAATAAGATTCACAACTATATTCTACCTTCCTTCGTGAGCAATCTTTTTTTTTTCTCTTGGCTGGCTGCAGTTCTCCACAAATCACCTCCTCTTTAATTCCCAAAGAGTGTTACTGCGTTCTAATACTACTTAATGTAGCAGTATACATGCTGCAGAATTATCTCCTTTTGTTTGATGGAGTTGAGCCAACACAACGCTATCACACTGCGAGGTCTTTGCCTTGTTATTATGGCACCTAAGCTTTAACGGTAGCCATGGTCCTCTTTCACTTTCTCACAGGGCCAAACTTTGCGCTCAAAGACTCCTCTTGGTGTGCCCGAAAGCGTTTACCAAACTCCTTTTGACCTCTGGCTTAGCCAAGGTGCTTGTCACTTGATGTGCTCAGACGAAGCAACCTCGGTGATGACCGAGGTTTTCCGCTCGGGAAGGGACTGTGAACTGCCGGGGGGGGGGGGGGGGGGTGGGGCCCTGTGATGTTAGCCGAGAGGAGGAGGTGTCCACAGTCCTTGTTCCCACTGGGAGTGTCATCCCTTGAATCGAACGTTCGAAATGCTCGATGGCAAATCAATGTGCCTTGTTGATTGCGGGTGGGGTCCACAATTGTCAGCAACCAGGTGGTCCGCAATCGCGGTTCCAGTCCCTCCTCATTGTTTCGTCTTTCCTAATATTTAACGTCGCCCTGGTTTACACCGAAGCCATTTCTATGGCTGGACTCCATACTCCGCCTTCTTTCATATGCAAGTGGATATCACGTGATGTTCAACTTGCGAAGGCCAGATGTCCCGGACTTTATGTTGTTTAACCCAAAACTCCTCGGCCTTTCCATCCTATGTCTGAACGTCACTCGACACTTGTGCTCAACCCGAAGATGCACCTGGGCTCACTCCAGGATGTATAGAAAACACTCGTCCTCGACCTAGTGATTCATACCAGAATTAGACATGACCTCCTCGGACAGGCCCTCTCAAACTTACACTCAGTGTAGCATAAATTGTGAGGGGGATTTCACGGTACTGTATCAACACTATCTCGCACATTTCCCTCTCGAGGATTTTACATGAGCTGGTGGAATAAATGCTTGCACTCACATACAATGACACAATAAAAAAGGAGCATTCCATTACTTAATTAAGAAATGTTTACAGGGGGTGTTCCGTGGTTCTTTGGCCGAGCTCTCCCTTCTTGGATACTCAAGTCCCTATTCACCTTGAGTTGTTTTTCCCTGTTACTTCTCACGCTGGAACAAATGTATTCACCTCAGAGATTACCTGCAATGTATATTTGACTGACGGAGAGAATTGGGCCCTTCAAACAAGGTAATTACACATACTCATACAAAGGGAAATAAACACAAAAGCAAAACTATGATTCTATTTTAATTCAAAAGCTGTATTTATAGAGGGCAGTTGCAGCCTCAACTGTTGTCCAGAAGAGCCCTCGTGTTCCTCTTTGAGTGGATTTTGCTCTGATCCCCGAGGGCCGAGACTCCTTTTCTCCCTCTAATCTCGTCTTCGTGCACTCTCTCAAACTCTCTCTCTAAATGCCTTCTATTTGTAAAAAGAAATAGCCCAAAACACCAGCTCATCTAACAAACTAACAACCTATCAGTCTCAGATTCCATGGAACTATATCAAAATCCTACTACTTTTAATTCCCACAATTTATAAATGAGGAAATAAAAATGCAGTAGTCTATAACGCGACTTTTTGAAAGTTTTTTTGGCGGATTTTTCCGGTCAAAATCCGGCAGCAATTCATCGGAATCCCATGTTTGATAGCTAGTTTCTGCACAATCAAAGGCTCCCAGGGGTTTTTCAGAGTGCTGAATCCAAATATGCAGTTAAAAAACCATTTTAACTGCTAAAAATCAAGATTTAACCTCATTTCTTCCACCGGATTCCGTCACCAGAATCTCCAAAAAGTCGCATTATAGACAACTCCAATAAAAATTTCCCTTTAGAAACTTCATGACCCCTTCGGGTTTAGACCAAATGAACTGACTAGGGTTGATGTTGCTGCATCAATTTGTATGAATGGTGTGTTTATTTTTTTTCCTAATTTTTTTTTAGACCAAATGAACTGCCTAGGGTTGATGCCACTGCATCAATTTGTATGAACGGTGTGTTCATTTTTTCTTAATTATAGTTATTTCCATAATTTTGAAAATTATTCTAGTAATAATATAAATATATATAATAATAATAATAAATGAAAAAGATGAAAAATAATAAAGGAAAAGAAAAGTAAAATAAAAACCATGGTACAAAGAAATAGCAAAAACAACCATTACTTTGTATGAAAAATAGCGAAAACAACAATTACAGTTAAAAACTTTGTTGTTCTCAAACACTAATGAAAAATTAATATAAATGAAACTGAAACCAAGAATTCGTAGATCTATGCAACCTTACTTATTAAAAAAAATGCCTGTAAAAGCGGTGCCAATGTTTATTGTAAAAAATTTTGAGAAATAATGAAATAGCCTGTTGTGCCTGTTTTATGAAGGAATTTCTATTACGGAGATGTTTTTGGTTAAGGGTTTAACTTATTGCGCTTTAAAATCGTTAAAATCGTTACGACTGACAGCTTTAAAAGTTGTAATACTTTCTTGTTATTATCAGTATTCGTGAATTTGCATTTTGCAAGGAAAGAAAAAAAAAATGAATTCATAACCATTTCTGCCCTTACTGAGTGTGCTTGTGAAATTTCGCAAGGTACTGAGATCCCCTCTGTATTAATAAAAGAGAGATGAACAATTATACCATATACTATATTTTCCATTATACGTATTGTTTCTTTAATGACATTATTAATGAAATAAAATCCCAAAGAGTTTGAGAGGTTACCTTTTTGTTGAAGATTGTTAAGTTGCTTATGGCTGCATTAAGAACAGATAGTAGCATATCTTCTTGCTCTGTTCGCTCAAAACTACCCAGTCCTTCAAAGTCCAGCACGACATAGATGCGTTTCTCTGCTGCTCTTGCAGTCATCCACACTCCATCAGTGCACCTTCCACCTGCTACGTCCAAAAGAGACCCTGACAGGTGATTTAACAGATAAGATTTTCCGCTGCTCTGTTTTCCCATGGATGATATCACTATAATCTCGCCTTCCCAGTTCCTAAGAACTGTGTCATAAATACCAAAAGTAATCAAATTTGTCAGAGATAAGCAGTCTGCATAACTCAGTTCCGGCGGTATCTCAAACCCATCCTTGAGAGCAAGCAATCCGTTGTTTTCTGCTCGGGCTATCTGGATAGGAACAAGGCAAGCAAGTCTGCGAATCCATGTTCCCATAGCCTTAGTTGCCAAGCCCGTTAGATCAACTGCTCCCCCAGATATCCATGGTTCAAATCTTTTTACATCAATTTGAATCTCTGTATTTGAGAAATCTTTACCTTTTTCCTTCTCCAATTGTTGAAGAAGAGATCTCAAGACATTCTGACATGCATGCTCATTACATTTCTGATCAATTTCTTTGGTGTTTAACAGTACATTGAAAAACACATCCTTCTTATCTTCACCGAATAAAGCAGGACTGGTTGCAAACTTGTCAAAAATATGGTATATATACTCCAGGGGTGGACAACATCCAGAAATTCTTCTTTCTTCAGGCACTTGAGCTACCTTGTTTTCTGTACTTTGTATCGCTTGCAATTGAACAACTTCATTTGCTGAAACAATTTTCAAGATGTAGGAACAGAGGTTACCAGGAGCTGATCCACTGAAGAAAACAAGATGACTCTGTGATCCAAAATTCACAATCTTCGTTTGAAGCTCTACCAAATTTCGGAAGCTTTTGTTCAGGGGAATGCTCCTCAAGTGGCTCATGACATCAGCCAAGACATATATACACACCGTGACAGAGGAGTCAATAGCTTTTTCATCCACCTCCATCATATCCCTGCTACATTCTACCGCTTCATCATGATTGTCTGAGGACTTGTGGAAGACAAATAGAAATGATCCATCCACAGAAACAAGAGCTACCGAAACAGGTGAAGGAAGAATTAGTGGTTTGGGTTTCATCATTGGCTTCAGACGGAGTTCCACCACCCTGACCCTATTTGTATCATCAATCAAGATCAATTCCCTTTTACCCGGTATCAGATGCATCCAGGTTAAGAATCCAGTGCCAGCAAATTTACGGAGATCCACATCCACCCCTGTCCAATCGAGGTTGCGGAAAGATTCATCAAATTTATGTACTGAAACCTTAGAAGTTTCCTTATCATAGAAGGCTAAAAATCGAGTACCTTCATCAACAGACAATAAATCATAACCCCTCCTGAATCTTTTTATGAGATCTAGCCTTGAACCCATGCGCAGGCAACTATAAACACACAGGCAGGGATCAGCCAAATTTTGAATGAACATTAACAAGTGACCAGACTTGAGGGCCACTACTTTTAGTATTCGTTCTACCTCGGGGTCAAGGGCGACTAACTCAAATTGATCGGTGAACGTAGGATTTATCCGATGCTCAGTGTTTCGGCTTAACTCCTCCAAATCATTTTTCTTTGGCATCAGCTCAGAAATTTTCCATGCAATGCTAGGCTTTTCATGTCCTTCAATTGAAACCTTCAGATTAAGCTCATAACTAAACCAAGAATTCTGGACTTCAAAAGCTTCAATGAACCTGCACACAGGCTTGTCTCTCATCACTGACATCTCACGCTTCATTGCTGAGAGGAATCTGTCTTCCTCTAAATGCCGGCTCTGCCGTAAAAGATTTATGGTTTCTGTGACATGAGGTTCAAGCTTCTTTTGAAAAGCGCTCCAGAATTCTTTCCTCAGCATGAATTCAAGTTTATTTACAAATTCTTCTCTGGATGTCTTATAAAGATTTAAAATTACTGGTCTGACCTGTTTATTTGATAAGAGCTTGACCCACGTCGCTCGATCAACAGAAGCTCCATCCGTTGGCTCGAATTGTTTGAAAAGCTTAACAATCTCATCTGGTAAGTCGCGCTCAATACTCTTCAAGTTCTCTGTGGTCAAAATCTTCTCAATCAGAGGCATTCCAACGGAGGGCATTTGATTGTCAGTTCCCCCCTTGGTAACCAGCAATGCTACGAAACCGATGTTTCTACCTAAACACTGCAATTTCTTGGGAATAAACGACTTAACCCAACTCTGTATAGCGATGGAACTGCTACTTACAACTTCAAGGGATCCTTCTAAATGTCCTTGACGTTGACGTTTCATTCTCAAGATTACCCGTTCACCTGAAAATGAAAATGGGAATAGAAGGGTTTCTTTGTTGAATTGTTGTAGTGTCGCCTTGAACTCCCTCTTTGGATTTGTACTTTTCAAAATTATTTCTCGTCCATATCTAACAGGTCCAGTTTGCTTCTGAAGCCCTTCAATCCTAAAGATAAAATGACCACCATTATCAACAGGATCAGTAAACTTGACCTCCGATCCGTGGTAGATGAGCTTATTATCACAATCTTTGCCCGCTAAGATCTCACTCAACTCTTGGTGCAGTTGATCAAACCTATCGAAAGAATGAGAGCCACGAAGTTCTTGATGATTTTGTGAAGTCCCAGGCAAGGCCTCATCAAGAAGTTGTGCTCCACTTAAGTATTCTGGCAGAATTTTCAGAAAGGAGGCCACGACCCTCTTATGAATTGTTTCTATGGAGGACTCCGCAGAAACGCCTACTCTGGCTTCTGCGATGGAATTGTCCAGAATTTTCATGAAATTGCAGTATTCCTCGTATTTTGGAAAATAACCACTTTTTAGCAGAGAGACGAAATGTTCATTGCTCATTCTGCAGAAGCTCAAATCGCCATCCTTCGACCAGCTTTCGATTTGACTTCGAAGTTGATAAGCTTTCAGAAATTTCTGCTCTGCCCTTTTAGAAACACTTGAAGGCCTGTAATCTGCAGTCAAGAAAGCACAACGATTATAACCATCACAGAGTACAACATTACTTGGTGCTACGGGAGGCGCGGAAGCCGATTTCTTGAATTGCCTATCAATGGCAACACTAAATCCATCAGAAAGCCTGACATCGTTCTCAGAGTTTTTCACATGGCTTATTTGAAGCTTCTTCGTGCGTCTCCCTTTAAAAGAAGCAGTTCTGGCCGAAGAAGCTGAAGCTTCAAAAGGATAGTAGCCCTGAACACAAACATACAGATAATCGGAAAGTTCTACGAGATACCGAATAAAGTTACAAGAAACGTCCTTCCTCGAGGCTTCTTTGAGATCCTGACCTTCATGCCAGTAGAAAACAAAAATGGCCGATTTTTCAACTATTGCGTACAGTCCTGGCTCCAACTGATCAAGAACAACTTCTTCTCCCAACAAGCCTTGCTTCCTGAAAGCCTCTACCATCATTTGCTTGTTCCCGTAAAATCCTACCACAGGCATGCATCGCTGATTCAGAGCATTGAAATCTATGCGCACTTGAGTAAATTGAGTACCCGTTGTGACTGCAGAATTGGTAACAAGCTCATTGCAAAGAAGCAAAATTTGGCCCTGCGGGAGTTGGACCTTTTCAACAAAGCTAAGCTCCTGTCTGTCAGGGACAACACACATTACGTTGAAAAGAGTTGAACAGATAGACATGGAGGTTGAATCCATTGAAGCAATAGAAACCATTCCTTCCTCGTCTGCCATAGCGTTTAACAGGATATTGCCTTCATACTATCCTCAGCCTTCAAGAGCTCATATCGATACCGGCAAAGAAAAAACACTAAAGTGGAAGTACGAATATACCAACACCCCCACAAAGACGAGCACGCAATCCGAAATACGGAACTGTGCAATTAAACACAAAGTTGCCCGCGTATATCAGTGACTAAAAGTATTTTACGTACTGTTTTGGGGATCCAACTGTACGCTGCAGCGTGATCTCAGAAAACATGGATTTTTTCCCGTACCCCTGTCCCTCCGATTACCCTGTAATATTCCTTGCTCTGCAAGTTAATGTAAGTCTGGACTCTGTAGAGTATGGAAAACTTCGTTTGCATAGGCATTTCCACTGTAAAAGAAGAATAAGGATCAGTTTTTGCATGGTATTGTCTATCAGACTCATGGTTGGTTGTGTGTATAAGAAAAGCAACTTTTGGATGTCATTGTCTGCAAAGTTCATAGCTGTATAAGAAAAGCTTTGCTCAGTAAGCTTAGGTTGATCAGTTGAGATCAGTTTCAATGATAAATGGGAAAAGTGTGAATAAGAAGATATATCTATGTTTGAGATATATAAATTATACGTATATACTTATATCCACCTTATTAATTTGGGATCCACCATTTCAATGATAAATGGAAAAAGTGTGTATAATAACATATAAATGGAAAAAGTGTGTATAACAACATATATCTATGTTTGAGATATATAAAATTTATATATATACTTATATTCTATTTTATTAATTCGGAATGTACTTACATTTTTTTTTTTTTTTAAAGGAACCCAAAATTTTATATATATTAAATTTCGATTATCATGAATGAATCAAAATTTTATAAGGTGTAAACTTTAGTGAAAAGAGATTTGATTTCTCTCAGCGTTTAGTAAATACAGAATTAAGATAGATCTAGATACGGAGTTAAAATTAAGATGGATCTAGGCTGGTGTATTATATATTGAAATTTTGTTGTTTTGTTTTGAAAGTCGAGATGAATATTAGTTTTAATGTTGGACTTCAATACCGTTTGGAGCCTCCCATGGGTGCATGGACGGAGCTTTCTGGCCCTCCATAAATGGTATATAGGTTTTGACCCGCTTAGGAACACCCCTCAGAACAATTATATATGGGTCAAATTACCTGCACTCCCTACTGAACTGTGGACAAAAGAATCGCTTGCCTGTATTGAAAATGCAATTGGGAAGTTCGTCTACGTCGACCCTAGATGCCTGGGCACTAAAGACAAAAGGGTCGCCTGGACCCTGGTGGAGAAAGATTATACGGGTGGCTTTTCAGATCATGTTGATATGTTTTGGGGGGCATTATCTACCTGCCAAAGACTCGACTACTGGGGAGTCCCCTTCAGGTGCTCCCTCTGTCACAAAATGGGACACCTCAAACATAAATGTTTGCGGCATAAAAATGAAAAGATGAGATATAAGAATCACAGGGTGTATCAGAATTCCCAGGTCATGTCTTCTCCGCTTGGTTCCGAGGATGAAGCAAAGATCTTTTTTAACAGGAATTCCCCAATTGCTGATATTTCCCCAGTCAGGCCTCGCTATGTTTCCATTTCACAAGACCTGTCGGGGGAGATATTTCACCGTCCTTTCTTCTCCCCCATAAATCATAAACCTTCCTCCATATACTTTCCGAGGTCAAATTCGATGGGGGATTTTCTCAGCTCGAGTGTTAATGTCATTTCCTCCCAACCGCCTCCTCCTGAACCATAGTTGAATATTCCCATCATTTCGCCTTCACCCATTCCGAAGAATATTTTTGATTCACAACTGAACACAAATATTCTCAATATCCCTTCATCCTCTTCTTCACCTACTAGATCTGGTCATGCCCCTCATATATTATCCCCCTCTACCTTATCTCACCATACCCCGACCGTATCCCATAAATCCTCAAAGGGTAAAGCCCCCTTGATCTCGATTTCTCCCCCGACATCTCCTCTCCCATCCCCCACAAACTCACTAGGCAGCAACCTGGATATGCTTCTACAGAGGGAGTCTCTTCGCCTGTTGCCCCTCACCATAAATAAACCTTGAATGTCTACTTCACCTGTCATCAGTCCCAATTCGGCAAAGAACATCACCGTCCGCCAAAAAAACAACAAGGGCAATAGGCATTTCAGGGGGAGAAAGGGAATCTCTAATATTAATTTCCTGGAATCCTCCTTAGTCGACATCCCCATTGCCAATCGTCCTGAATGCCGGCCTCTTAGAGCAAACTTGCCCGGAAAGAGTGCCAAATGATGAACTTTCTTTCGATCAACATAAGGGGTCTTGGAGCTGACTCGAAATTTTTAGCTCTAAAGGATTTATTTCTGTCTTCTTCTTATAGGATGATCTTAATACAAGAGACTATGCATGACAGACAGGACACTATCTCTTTTTTTAGGCGCATGTTGCCAACCTGGTATATGGCGGATACGGAGGCAGCTGGTCTCTCTAGAGGCTTGGCAGTTCTGTGGGACTCGAGATGGATTTCTGCAATCACATTCTGATGCCTAGGGGGAATCTTGATAATCACTAAGCAGAGGGTTTGTCCGGACTGTTATCACATGCTAAATGTATATGCACCCTATAAAGATTGAGCATCATATTGGAATGAATTCCTTTCTTCAAGTATTATGGAGATTGAGATGCTCATCATTGCCGGTGATCTTAACTGCACTTTGGGACTAGATGAGGTATGGGGAAAGGGGAAAAAGGCGGACTCGGTTGGCGAAAAAATCAGAGAAGCGCTGTTGCATTTCAACTTTGTAGATGTTTGTCCAAAATCCTTATCACCTACATGAGACAATGGAAGGTCGGGAGAAGCCTTTATCGCGAAAAGATTGGACAGGTTCATTATGCATGAAAAATTAATGGGAAAGTTTGGTATCCCGAGCTCTCATACCCTTCCTGTTTTTATTTCGGATCACCGCCCGATTTCACTGCAATGGTTCGAACAGCATTCGCGGATGAACTATCCTTTCAAATTCAACGGGATTTGGCGTGAAGATGAATCTTTCAACAACATTACCTGCGAATCTTGGCAATCCAATGATTTGATTTTTGGAAGCTCCCTGTCGGAAAAAATTGATTGGCAAGATGAAACGTTTGCGGAAAAAAGTTAAAGAATGGCAGACTCTGAAAAAACAGTCCAATCGTCTAGAGCTACAAGAGATCAAAAAGGAATTAGAAATCATTGCAAAAAGTATGTCAGCCCACCCCCTTTCATGGAATGCTCGTTCTCAGCTGTGGGAACTTGAGAAAAATAAACAACAATTATTATCCATTGAAGAAAGGACTTGGTGATTAAAGAGCTGAGTTACTTGGTTAAAGGAAGGTGATAAAAACACTAATTTCTTCCACCGGTTTGCAAACAAAAGGAGGGCTACCAATTCTATATGGAAAATCAAGTGCAAAGATGGCATAACAGTGCACACACAGGAAGAGATATCCAAAGAAGCGGTAAAACACTTTCAAAAGGCATATAAACAGGACGACACCAGAGAGATAAATGACATTATGTGGGGCATCGAACCTTTCCCTGTTATGTTCGATGAAGAAGATAATGAAAGACTCTTTGCTGCTGTAATGGAGGATGAATTACTTACTATTTTGAAATACTTCAAAAAAAGATAAATGTCTTGGCCCTGACAGTTGGACCATTGACATTTTCATACATTTCTTTGATATGATGAAAAATGATATATTAGGAATGGTGGAAGAAACCAGACAAAGCGGCAAGATTAGTCACATCATTACTTCTACCTATATAGTATTGATCCCAAAAGAGAGACTCTTTATCTTTTGTTGATTACAGACCTATATCACTATGCAATACTATCTATAAAATCATCATAAAAGTAATTGCAGAAAGAATCCGTGGAAAACTCTCTCTTTATCTCTCAAAGGAACAACATGGTTTTCTAAATGGAAGGAATATATTAGATGCTATGGCTATAGCTCAAGAAGCCCTACACTCTATGCACACAAAAAAGTTAGGAGCGGCCATTCTTAAAATAGATCTCAGAAAAGCCTACGACTGCCTAGGTTGGAGCTACCTAAGGTGTCTTCTCATAAAGATCAGGCTAAATGATCTGTGTACAAAATGGATTATGGCATGTGTGGAAGGAGTTAACTTTGCCATTCTCATCAATGGATGTCCCTCTACTTTCTTCTCGGCTACAAGAGGTCTTCGTCAGGGATGCTCCCTGTCCCCCCTGTTATTCATATTAGTTATGGATACACTCAGTCTTCATCTAAAAAGGGTTGTGGATACGGGAAGCATTTGCCCACTTTATATATCCAAGGGATGTTATTTCTCACATAACCTCTTCGTGGACGACATCCTACTATTTGCTATGCTTTGTAGACAATATTGGCTTATTATGCACGAGATATTAATATCCTTCCAAAGAGCAACGGGAAGGTCAATATGAATGAAATGGAATATATTTCTTAGCTATACAGAACTCAAGCTATTTCTATAAAGGAAGGTATGAAATATTTGGGTTTCCAACTAAAGACCTCGGCCTATTCCATATTTGACTGGTCATGGATTATCAATAAATTTTATAAAAAGGATATCTGGATGGGAATATAAATGTTTATCTTTGGTGGGCAGGATGATTCTCTCCCAATCTGTACTTGCACAAATATCAGTGTATTGGGCACATCTATATTATATCCCTTCTGCTATCATAAAAAAATTAAACAGTTTGATGGCCAGCTTCATCTGGGGAGGATGCAAAGAAAAGAGAAAATATCATCTCACAAAACTAAAAAACATATCCCTCCCAAAGAAAATGGGGGGTTGGGGCATCATGCATCTTCGCAGTTTTGGTATGGCCCTTCTCTATAAATCTCTATGGAGAGCTATTTTTGGAGACAACCTTTGGAGTATTGTTATCAAAATGAAATATTTTGGGAACAAAGACATCACTTATTGGTACAAGAAAACATCACTAGGCCCTTGCCAAGGATCGGCCATTTGGAGAAGTTTCAAAAAGGTTTCTCAATACTTCCTTAAGAAGCTGATATGGAAACTACAATCTGGTAAGAACATTTTAATTGGTTTGGATTCTACCTTGGGTGTACAGATCGAATCCCCCATCCCACAACAACTTCTCATGTCCCTTCATCAAAAAGGTCTGTTCTATTGGGCACAAGTCATACAAGGATGGCAGGGAACTATTCCAATTTGGAAATCGGCCATAGAGCTGGAGCTTGATGAATCTTTAATTGAAATATGGAACAAGATTATATGGGATATGAAGCACGTGGGATTTTATAAAACAGAGGAAAATGACAACATTGTCCTGCAGATAAAGAAAGGAAAGTCCAATGTATTAGTCAAGGATATATATCTCTCCATGAACGAATATTTAATGGATGCCTCCCGGAGAATATTTCCCAAGACCTTATGGAAAACTGGTTGTCCTCTCAAAATCATTCTATTCTCATGGCTAGTATTTCATAATAAAAATCTCACATGGAATAATCTGTAGAAAAGGAACTGGCATGGGCCAGCCATATGCTCAATCTGCCTTTCAGAATCGGAAGACAACATGCATATTTTTCTCAACTGCCATAACACACAGATCCTATGGCATCGTTTGGCATCACATTTCGGTTTTTCTGTCACACCACACTCCTCTATAATGGACGCTCTTCAATGGTGGAGTTCCCATAAAATCCACTAGAGGCCTATCCCACTTCTAGTTTTCTAGTTCATCTGGAAGTGGAGAAACAAAAGAATATTTGAAAATGGCAAGGAGGATTTTGGGCATTTATATGACAAAATTATTCCATTTTATTCAACAACCCTTCCAAATATTCCCCATTAAATACAGTCTCAGCATTTTTCGGCTGCAGTATAACTCTCCATCCCTCGGGCACACTTCGATGGAGCATCAAAAGACGACATTTGTGCTTCCGGAGTTTATATATTCATTGCAAAGGACCTGTAGTATTATATCTATTGGAATGGTGGACTGGGGACTAACAACAGAGCTGAGGCCATGGCTCTCCATGGACTTCTCATTTTTTGCACCTTTTTGGATATTGGCCCAATCCATATATCTGGTGACTCCAAAGTCATTATAGAGCACGTCATTGGAAAACATTTTATAAAAAATGACAACCTCTCTGGATGGATGAACAGGATTGCAGCACTTTGGAAACCTTCTCTCTTCCCTATCTCACACATAAAGCGCTTGCAAAATGAGGAAGCAGATGAACTATCAAAAAAAGGTTTGCAATCTTCACGTGGTATGTGGCATCTGAGCATCTCTGTTGATTCCATTATTTACTATTCACATCCCTTCACAATGTCGGGCATATAGTGTCGTCAAAAATCTAGTATGCTTCAAGATCTCGATCAAAATTTCTAGCTCATGGCAAGATTTTTGTTTTTCTGATTATATTACTGACTGACCACCACTAAACAGAAATGAACAATATACAAAAATAAGTATATACTGGAAAAAACCATCAGGTTTTTATTTTTTGTAGTTTTGATATCTTCTTGGCAATGCACCTACTGCACCTAATAGACAGAATATATACTCAATCTACAGAATGTACAGTTTATCTTTCTAACATAATAATATATATATAGCTTTTTCTCCTGAAAAAAAATATATGAATTGTGTAATCATCATGCCACAATTTTACCTCAAAGATAACTCTGATTCTCAACTCCTCTATCTTCATAAAATTTAACTACTAATTTAATAATAACTAAACTCCACTCAAACCAGCTAATACTACCACAAGTAGATCATGAAAAGAACAGAAATAATATGAATACTAAATATGTATGAAGCAATTAAAATTATATAATATACTTATAAACAGATATAAATAATTTATGTATTTCTATAAATTAGATTTATAAATCTGTAAGATCAATTTATAAGACGATTAGATATTACGAAAACAGATCTAACAGTCGACCAGCCGATAAGGCAGTCAACGTGATAGTTATATAGATGATGATATATTTATAATTTTTATTTAAAATAAAAATTTTATCTATAATAAGAAATGAAATTTAAAATTCGAAAGCTCTAAGCGATTAGCTCAATTAGTGAATGCGAGAAGTCCACCATTTACTCGGATTAATAGACCTACCCCTAATTTTCTATGAAAAATAAATGTAAATTATGATAACAAAAATAAATGAAGTGAAAATTTATATTAGTCATGTAGAACTGAATGAATTATTAGTAATTTATAAATAATAAATAAATAAATAATTATTTAATTAATTGTTTAAAATAAAATAAACAAATATTTTTTATTTTAAATAAAAATCAATTTTTTATTAATACAATAAAGTTAAATTATTATAACTAATTACTAATTTTATAAAATTATATAATTATATCAAATTATAGTAATATTTTCAAAATCATAAAAATTCCCTGTAATGTTAATACTTCATCTAAGCAAAAACATCATCTTATAAAAAGCATTTATTGATCTAAAACAATCAAAACAATTATTTCAATTTTTTTTTTTTTAAATAAAGAAAAAAGTAATGATCTCTATGTAAGTGTGTCCTATGATTTTGAAGCAAATAATTTATTATTAAACAAGTGTAATATGCATTGTTGCTACTTAATACCTACCTTTTATGTAAAAAGTAATTGATAGGTAAATTAAAGTAAAAACAACACTAAAGAACTAAAATTACATATAGACAAATGCTTTCAACAATGAACAAGTTGGTTTAAGTGATTGTATTAAACATAATCACATTATATAAAATATTTGTCACTAGGTTGTAGAAATTATTTGAAAATAGCAAGAAATATTAAAAATAACAGTAATAAATAAATAAATAAATAAATCCTAATTTAATTTGTCCTTGAATTAAATTAGGAATTAAATTGTAATTCCACATATCATGACAACTTGTAATAGTTAACTAAGCTAATTTGAATTAATGGTCTAACTTGAATCATGTAGAGTGTCTCCTACACTATAGGAGCCCTGGTTGAGTTTATTTTGAGTTGTAATTATTTAATTCAGTTTAACTAAGTTAAATTCAGTTAAACTAGTTCCAACTAATGGAGGAGTTAGTGAGAGATCCAGCAGTGGGGCGTAACCTATAGTAGTGGGGTGTAACCAACAGTGATCAACCAGTAAATTGAAGATTCACTCATAATTAACTCATGCATGTCAGATCAGAGAAAGACCCACTTGAGATTGGAGTTCAGGGACAGTGTACTATCAGTTGTATCATCACCTGAATTGTACAGGCGGTGCATGCAATAAGAGGAAGGCATATGAGGATTACACAATTCATAATTGTGAGATTTCCCAATTACATATGGGCTAATTCCCAAGGGAACAACACAAGGAAATAGGAGCTTGGTCGGCAACAGAATTAGCTAAGTATTGGCTTGAGATTGTCTAGGAAGCAGGGAGATAGATAGAGATAGTGCAGAGGTTGCTCGGGCTTGAACAAAGCATTGTAATCTTCTCATATTTTCTTATTAATGCAATATACATATAGCAGGGGTTTTTAATTGTGGCTTTCCCCAGGAAATCATTGTGTTATGTGTGAGTAAATGTTTTCTCTTATATGCTTTGTGATTTGATCGATCACTTATTGTTTCTATTGATGACTAGAGTATATTCAAGCCAACTGTTTTAGCATAGTACAATTTGCAGTTTGAATTTACAAGAAATTTCTACATAGTATCAAAGCTTAAATAACTATAGAAGAGGAGAATACAAGTTTGTATTTTGCAAGAGAAATCTAATTTGCAGTATCATACTTCAGAGCCAGTAGGATGTCGTTCTACGGATTGAGGCTTGAATATGCTCTTAAGGGTAGTTCGAACTATATTTCTTGGGAGGATAAGTTAGAGGTAGTGTTGGAAGACAACGGACTTAAGGAATTCATAGACAAAGATATTCCTAAGCCAGTTGATGCTCAAGATTTGGCAAAGTGGAGAAAGTGTGTGGCTAAGGTGAGAAGGATAATCCTAGAAGGAGTTTCAGATCATATTTTCTCGAACCTCCAGGGTAAGGAGAATCCATTTGCAATGTGGAAGGACTTGACAGACCTGTTTCAAAACAACAATGACCACAGGAAGTTGGCACTGAAGGACAAGCTCATAAAGATCAAGATGGAGAAGGGTGACTCAATATTGAAGTACTTGAGCAAGTTCACCCAATGTCGAGCTGAGCTTGGAAGTGGTGTTGTTACAGTGGCCGAAAACGATATGGTGAGCCTAGTACTTCTAGGCCTTCCCAAGAGCTGGAACAACTACCAAGACTCAGTTAATGAGAGGGAGAAGCTACCAAAGTGGGAGTGATTATAGTCTGACTTGGTGCAAGAAGAGATTCGTCAGAACACCAGAGATGGGACCTCATCTAAAGAAGTGGAAGAGGACTTTGCATTAGTCAACAAAGAAAAGAAAGCCAAGGGAAAGAAGTCCCAAGGTGAGGAGTGTGGCAAGAAGAAGGACTTGTCGAACATCAAGTGTTTTCACTGTCACAAGTTCAAGCACGATGCCATGAAATGCCCACATAAGAAAAAAAGCAAGAAGGAGCATGCAGTAGTAGTAGCAGGTGAAGCTCTAGCTTCATAATTTGAACTTGATTTCACTCGCATTACATGCATGGCAAGCATGTGGTATCTCAACAACGATGCCTCCTTCCATATGATGGGGAATAGAGATCTCTTTAGTGCCTTGGAGGAGCAAGAACTCAAGAAAAACATAGAGTTTGGATATGATGAGAGGTATAGCATGATTGACATCAGTACAATTACTTTCCAGAGGGAGTCTGGCTCCTCTCTCATACTCATAGATGTGATGTATGTTCTAGGACTAAAGAAGAATCTTGTTTCCATTGTGGTATTGGAAGAACATTGTTACAATGTAACTTTTTAGCAAAGGAAAGATTTTCCTTAGACACATTGTCACGGGACAAGTGAAATAGATCGGTGTGCGAGTTAAGAACCTATATGCACTTGAGGTACAAGATGCATGTAAAGCCTTAAGGAGCAAGCCAAAGGTTAGAGACTTGGTGGTTGAGAGATAGCATGAATTACCTCCCAACATGCAACCTCAGCAAGTTGTGGAGCACCCACAATTGGAGAAGTAGAGAGGAGATCGAGTGGAGACATCCACTCAAGAAGAGAACTCTAGTAGGGGGGGAATTTCAAGCCAAGTGGGTAGACGGAGCACATGCAGCCACACCTCTAGGTGTGAGGTGGCGTGATATGAAACCTTAGTCCAAGAGTGTTAGAAATTGGGTAGGGTCCATTGAGGTGTGTTTGTCTCATGGATCATTACCATGCTACGAGGGGCCACCATATTCAATAGCAGGAGGATCAATGTCAGTTAGATATTGAGGAGTGCAGAGCAGTCTTGACAATAGAACAATACGCTCAGTAGCAGAGTCAACAAAAACACAATTTTCCCAATAAACAGTTGCAGACACAGTTGATTCATTTTATTTTGTTTGAATGTCTTTTTTGTTGCAGATGTTGCAGTAGCAACAACAAGAGTGACAAGAGTTGCATGCAAAACATTCCAAAGGTACTGGACTAGGATAGAGTTGTATTCCTTTCTTGTTGAGAGGGAGTGTTGAAAATAACAACAAGAAATGTTAAAAATAGCATCAAGAAAAAGAAATCCTAATTTAATTTGTCCTTGAATTAAATTGTAATTGCACATCTCATGACAACTTGTAATAGTTAACTAAGTAAATTTGACTTAGTTGACTCAGTTAATTCTAGTTGAGGGTTTAACTTGGGTCATGTAGAGTGTCTTCTACATTATAGGAGCCTTGGTTGAGTTTATTTTGAGTTGTAATTGTTTAATCCAATTTAACTAAGTTAAATTCCGTTAAACTAGTTCCAACTGATGGAGGAATTAGTGGGAAATCCAGAAGTGGGGTGTAACCTGCAATAGTGGGGTGTAACTAATAGTGGTCAACCATTAAACTAAAGATTCACTCATAATTAACTCATGCATGTCAGATCAGAGAAAGACCCAATTGAAATTGGAGTTCAAGGACAATGTACTATCAGTTGTATAATTATCTGAATTGTACAAGTGGTGCATGCAATCAAAGGAAAGCCTATGAGGATTGCGCAATTCATAATTATGGGATCTCCTAATTAAATATGGGTTAATTCCCAAGGGAACAACACAAGGAAATAGGAGCTTGGCAGGCAATGGAATTGGCTAAGTATTGGCTTGAGCTTCTTTGAGAAGCAAAGAGATAGATAGAGATAGTGTAGAGGTTCCTTGGGCTTGAGCAAAACATTGTAATCTTCTCATATTATTTTATTAATGCAATATACATATAGCAGGGGTTTTTAGCCGTGGCTTTCCCTAGAAAATCATTGTGTTATGTGTGATTGAATTCTTTCTCTTATATACTTCATGATTTCATCGATCGTTAATAGATTCAACTCAATTGTTTTAGCATATTATAATCTGCAGTTTGAATCTACAAAAAATTTCTACAAAATCAAAGTGACTAATAATTTAGAAATTTGTGCAATAACCTTTGTAATATGGTTAATTCTATATTTCACATTTCTAACTTTTTAATAAATAAATTCACAGTTTTAATAATAACTATAATTTGTTTTTAATTATTAAAATAATAATAATAAAATGATTAATTAAATTTACAGTTTTGTTAATTATAATAATTTAATAGTTTGCTTTAATTAATAATAAATTGATTATTAATTATTTCCAAGAATTTTTTGTTAATTTATTATTATTGTTGAAGACAAACCTATAAAGTTGAGATGGCCCTAAGTTGACATTGTTGACAACCTAATAATGAAACCTATATATACAAAGCTATTATTCCCGTTAAGAATTTTATTTTATTATTCTCATGGACATCTCCATTGTAATTATCACTTTTTTTAGTGGTATATGGTACACATAACAATATAAACATCTTTAGTATATGTCATGATGGTTGGAATTATAAAATTTGTTTAAAAACAAAGAGGGAAGATATAGAAAATTTATACTATATAAAATAATTTTATTACCTTCATATAATAGTTTTTCTAACATTTATATTTTTCTAAGTACCAAATAAATAGGAATTGCACACTTAAAATGAGTTATGCCCTATTACTAAATACTCTCGCAAAATCAATGTAAAAAGTGGTTGCAACTAATTAACCGAAATATATATATATATAATGGCCAAATTTCATTTTTTTAAGATAATTTTTTAAAAAACCCAACACCTCATAGAATTTATTAATTTTTAATAGGTTACTTTAATATTTAAAAATATATATTTTGTTATCATTATCTTAATCTTCTTAAAATAATACTTATTTTTATTATATATAAAAATCTTGCATTATATTAT
>APFE031496000.1:0-17377 GCA_000404065.3 Pinus taeda
CATATGTTTTTCTTCCCTCTCCTCTTTATGAGAAATATATTTATATTCCATATGAAGAACATATATGTTTTTTTCCTCTAGGTACTAATGAGACTCAACAATAGAGCTCAAATCCATTACAATAAACCTCAACATGTGGCTTGCAAGAATTGAACCTAGGTGGGGAGGACAACAATTATTTCTCCCAACCAACTAAGATAAGCCCAAACGAAAAAACATGCCTCTTAAGTTATGTGAATAAAATGCACAAGTTAAGTTATTTGTCTATTATAAAAACCAGAAAACAATTGAAACCATGCTGAGTTTATTCATGTAGATCCAAGAGAAGCTTCACCAACAACCTCAAAGCATGAAAGGGTTACCTCATAAAAAAACATCAAATTCTATGGCTAAAAGGAATGGGAAATGACATTATATACCTCATAATAAAGGAAATATATCAGTTAAGGTATGTAATTAAACTTTTATGTTTAATTTTTTTCTAAAGATAATAAAAAGGTTTTCAAGTAAAATTTGAATGGTTTCCATGGTGGAGAATGTTGATGCTTCTAGTGTAGTGTAACTAACCATTATGGAATTCAACTATCCTACACAATGCGTCATATTTGTTATTTTAATAATCATGTTCCTTTATAGTGGAGGCAAGAGTAAGAGGGGCATTATTCAACCCCAATGAAAAAATTGTGGCACAATTTGCATGGGGTATTGGTCATGCGACAAACAACCAAGTGGAGTTTCTTTCTCTATGGAAGGGTCTAGAAACTTCTTTCGAAATTAATTTTTACTTTATTTTAGTCTTCATTGATTCAATGATTATCATTTGTTAGGTAGTCATTGCTATGATGGAGTCGAGCTTTTTTTCCCTCTTATTCTCCAAAGGATTCTCTTACTTACCTCTCAATTCAACCATATGGAATTTTTTCCATGTTTGAAGACATTTGAATTCAATGGCAAACATTTTGCAAAATAAAGGCTCCGTGTTGGGCCAAGGAAGATTATATTTGGATCAAAGAAATTTCAAAATCATTTATATACCATAGTCATGACGAGAGTCCCAAGGCATATTCACTTTCATTCAAATGTTGATACTTATGGAAATTTGTCTTGAAGTGGGGATGGGACATCTTCCTCCTGCTCTAAATGGTCTATGACTCTTGTTAAAAGGATAAGCGGTATTGGGATCTAGATACTTATTAATTTCTGACATTAGTCTTCAAAATTTTCTTCTAGGTGTCCCATGCACCTTATTATGTGTCTCTAAATATTTCCCCTCATCTCCAAAATGAAGCATAAGAATTTAATACTTATTTTGTCGAAGCGACTGATATTCAATATGGCTATGGAGTTTCTTTCTCTGAGAAGTGGGCTGGAGTTAATTTCATCACCCTAAACTTTCAATCATCAGTCTATTCATCATCGTCCAGAGGATTTTGGGTTGGATATGAAAATTTTCCTCAGTATGGCTCATGGCAGTGTTTCAGTCTCAATTATATAATAGATTATGTGGAACTCCATAAAATTCTTTCGAAGCCTTAGCTTGCTGGTCTTGGGGTGTGGGTTAAGCTTGTTAGTTCTTTTGCAAGTCAGGTTCAGTGGTCCTTAGCTGAAATGGAACAATCTCATTGTCTTCCAGAAAGCCTTGATGTTGGTTCTTTGTTTCTTAAATTTTTGGGTCTCATTGAGGTGTTGCCAAAGTTTCTAGGAAGCAACATGATGACATGGATGAGAGACAATGCTAGTCTTCACAACTATTATTAGAAGATAAGTTCCTCTAACTTCTGAGTAGTCTGGAAATTTCTTTGAATGAATTCCATAAGTTATTGCACTCAGCACTCGGGTTACAACTCTAGGGAATTGTATGGTTAGTAGTGCTCAACTTTCTCTTGGAGGTGTTTCTCCTAGTGTGGTTCCTGATAAAAAGAAGCCTCTTCACTCACAGAGGAATGAGCAGCCTAGTTTTGGACGATGTTGATATGGGAAACTAAGGAGGGGACTATTGGTTTTAGTTAAAATATTTTGTTGATATATGTTGTAATGTAAATACCTTTTGATACTTGGGATCTTCTGTATATTCATAAAAATATATATATTTAGAATAGGGAAGAAATGAAATCCTAGAGATGACACTAATTTTGTATGGTCTGGTGAATATTTACATTGTCAGAGAAAAAAGATATTATAAGGCTTCTAGCTCATAATCTAGTATTATTAATGTAAAACCCTTAACTGTTTCTTAAAAAGAAAATCATGTTCCTTTGTTTACCATGAGGCTTTGGATTGATAGTGAATGGGTGTTATGTTAAGGACTCCACAAAAATTTCTCCGATTCTATAACACCCTCCTCCCACATTTACTCAAGTTAACCAGTCTGTTGGGGTAAACATGTGATGAACGGCTTCTACAATCTGATTCAACTCCCCATATACAGTTAAGGAAATGGAACCAACCCAACACAATCAATCTGACCTTTTTCACATGTCACAAAAGCTACAAGATACAACCAAACCCTTCTAAGTGATTTACCCCTGAGACAACTTGACTTTCACTCCTCTAGAGCCTTAGTCACTCCCATGAAATGGAGTTTCTTTCTCTACGAAAGGGTCTAGAAACTTCTTTGGAAATAAATTTTACCATTATTCTAGTCTTTATTGATTCAATGATTATAATTCTTTAGGTGGTCTAGGCTATGATGGAGTCGAGCTTTGTTTTCCCTCTTATTCTCCAAAGGATTCTCTTACTTGCCTCTCAATTCAAGCATATGGAATTTTTCCATGTTTGTTGACATTTGAATTCAGTGGCAGACATTTTGGAAAAAAAGGCTATGTTTGGGCCAAGGAATATTATATTTGGATCAACGAAAATTTAAAATCATCTATATACCATAGTCATGACGAGACTCCCAAGGCGTATTCACTTTCATTCAAATTTTGACACATATGGAAATTTTTTGAAAGCGAAGATGAGGCATTTTCCTCCTACTCTAAATGGTCTATGGCTCTTGATAAAAGGATAAGTGGTATTGGGATCTAGATATTTATTAATTTCTGACGTCGATCTTTAAAATTTTCCTCTAAGTGTCCCCTCCACCTTATTATGTGTCTCGAAATATTTCTTCTCATCTGCAAAATGAGGCATAAGAATTTAATTCTTATTTGGTGAGAGCGACTGGAATTCAATATGGATATGGAGTTTCTTTCTCTGAGAAGTGGGTTGGAGTTAATTTCATCACCCTGCACTTTCAATCATCAATCTATTCATCATCCTCCAGAGGATTTTGGGTTGGATATGAAAATTTTCCTCAATATGGCTTATGGTAGTGTTTGAGTCTCAATTATATAATAGATTATGTGGAACTCCAGAAAATTCTTTGGAAGCCTTACCTTGCTAGTCTTGGGGTGTGGGTTAAGATTGTTATTTCTTTTGCAAGTCGGGTTCAATGGTCCTTTCCTTAAATGGAACAACCTCATTGTCTTCCAGAAAGCCTTGATGTTGGTTCTTTGTTTCTTAAATTTTTTGATTTGGTTGAGGTGTTGCCAAAGTTTCTAGGAAACAACAGGATGACATGGATGAGAGACAATGCTAGTCTTCACAATTATTATTAGAAGCTAAGTTCCTCTAACTTTTGAGTAGTTTGGAAATTTCTTTGAATGAATTCCATGAGGAATTTATTGCACTCAGCACTCGAGTTACAACTCTAGGGAATTGTATGGCTGGCAGTGCTCAACATTCTCTTGGAGGTGTTCCTCCTAGTGTGGTTGCTGATAAGAAGAAGCCTCTTCACTCACAGAGGAGCGACAAGCCTAGTTTTGGACGTTGTTGATTGGGGAAGCTAAGGACGGGTTTATTGGTTTTAGTTAAAATATTTTGTTGATATATGTTGTAATGTAAATACCTTCTGATTCTTGGGATTTTCTATATTCATAAAGAAAATATATATTTAGAATAGGGAAGAAATGAAATCCTAGAGATGGCACTAATTTTGTATGGTCTGGTGAATATTTACATTATCGCATTAGAAAAAGATATTATAAGGCTTCTAGCACATAATCTAGTATTATTATTGCAAAACCCTTAACCGTTTCTTAAAAGAAAATGTGTTCCTTTGTTTGCCATGGGGCTTTGGATTGATATTGAATGAGTGTTATGTTAATGAACTCCATACAAAAAGGACTTTGATTCTGTAGCACCCTCCTCCCACATTTATTCAAGTTAACCAGTCTATTGGGGTAAACATGTGACGAGCAGCTACTACAATCTGATTCAACTCCCCATGTACAGTTAAGGAAGTGGAACCAACCAAACACAATCAATCTGACCTTTTGCACATGTCACAAAAGCTATAGGAGACAACCAACCCTTCTAAGTGATTAACCCCTAAAACAAATTGACACTTCACTACTCTAGAGCCTCAGTCGCTCCCATGAAATGGGCATGCGTGCAACTGGGGCCCTCCAATCGCTCTCACAACATGGGCATGCAAGCGAATAGGGTCCTTTTCAGCTATTTCTGATCTTTCAACCCTAGATTCTATGGCTCCTTTTCAAGGCCAGGACTCAGGCCACTTCCCAAAACTCCATGAAACCTTCAAGAATGAAAAATAACATTGAGGCATTGATACAAATGTAAATATTTGAACAAGCACTTGATTGTACCCCTACTAGACATGACAGGAATTTCGTCAAACATATCACGAATATGCAATCTATAGGTGATAACAAAAAATCTGAGCATAGGGGCCTCACACTTATCTGAGAATCACTAAGAATATTTGATACCTTATCATATTAGTTGCATCATCATTCGATTGGTAAAATAGGTACCTCAACCCACTGTGATCACTCATAAATAAAAACCTCCTACCAAGAAGATAATGCCTCCACATCTTCAATGCATGAATGATCCTTTCCAACTCAAGATCATGTGTCAGATAATTCTTCTCATGCTCATTCAATTTCCTTGATTCATAGCATACCACCTATCCTTCTTGCATAAGGACTCCAATAAACCCCCTCTTGCAAAAATCCATGCACACTACAAACTCTTTATCTGGATCTGAAATCTTTAACACTGGAGCATTCAACAACAACTGCTTCAATTGTTCAAAACTTGCTACACATTCTTTTGTACATTCAAACTTCCTACTTTTCCTCTATAATGATGTGATAGGATATGAAATCTGAGATAAATTCCTGATGAACCTCCTATAGTAACCTGCTAGTCCCATTAATGATCTTACCTCATCCACATTTCTAGGAGTTCCCATTCCATGATAGCCCTTATCTTTTCTGAATCCACTGCTATACCCTCCTTGGAAATAACATTTCCAAAGTAATGTACCTCTATCTAAAATAAAATGCACTTATTGAGCTTAGCATTTAACTGATGCTCTCTCAATAATCTCAATACCGATGCTAAGTGTTCGGCATGCTCTTCTTCATTCTTAGAATATACCAATATGTCATCAATTAATACAACAACAAACTTGTCCAAATAAGAATGCAACACACTATTTATCAAGCACATGAAAGTAGTTGGAGCATTAGTCAAACCAAATGGAAATACAATAAACTCATAATTCCCATACTTCATCCAGAAGGTTGTCTTGTAAATTTCCTCTTACTTGATGCGTACCAAATTATCCGGATCTCAGATTAATCTTCGAGAATATTGTTACTCCTTTCAACTGATCAAGCAAGTCATCAATACTTGGAAACATATACTATTTCTTAATCACCACCTTTTTCAACTTCCTATAATAAATGCATAGCCTAAGAGTACCATCCTTCTTCACAAACAACATTAGTGCACCCCAAGGTGATACACTTGTCCTTATGTATCCCTTTTCAAGTATTTCCTTTAATTGCAACTTCATCTCTACTATCTTTGGTGTGCGCATCCTGTAAGGTGCCTTTGATGTTGATGCTGCCCCTGGTACTAACTCAATATAAAACTTAACTTCCCTATAAGGCAACAACTTTAAAATCTATGCCATAAACATATCCTAAAACTACTATAAAACCAGGTACCTACTCAAGACATTTGCATCCTCAACTTAATTACCTTAATCACTAGAAATATGCACAACGAATAACACACACCCCTTCTTGTGACTATGATTTACCTGCATATCTATCACCATCCTAATTGATGTTTCCTTCTTCTTACCCCGTAAGGTTCTCTGTTCTCCATTTTCATCCAAGCATTCAATAGCTTTGTCATAACAATCCACCTTAGTCCTGTGAAGATACAACCAGTCCATACCCAAAATCATACTATATGATCCAATGACAATACATTTAAATTTGCTAATGTAGGCATATCATTCAATTCAAATGTGCAAGCTCTTATCCAATGATGAAATCTCTTCTTTGTACCTGTAGCCAACTGCACTGACATAGATTCTACATGCACTTCTTCAGTGAAACCACACTTATACACCAAGTTAGGGTTAACATAATTATAATTAGATCCAAGGTCAATCAAAATAGAAACAACTTGATCACAAAAATTACCATCCATCTCAATAATATATGCATAGTAATCTTCCTTCTTGCTATCTAGTGTTGCATAAATCCGAGGGACACTGTCCAACATCTTCCACTGTACATGATTCCTATGCACCTTCAATCTTCGGTCTACCACCCTAATGCTATGGACAATCTCTTAGATGATGATCCTTTCCACAAGTCCAATATTGTAAAGGCTTCTAGCCAACACCCTTGTTCTGCTCCCCAGACTAAAATTCTTGTCCTCTATCAAATGCATTTAACTTCTTATGTAGTGTTGCATTCTCTTTGTTACCTGTGTCCTGAGGCCTTGGTCACTTATTTTCCCATTTTCCTTTGTTCTTTGCATTATCTTTCCAATCCATCTTAGTTTAAAATTCGTGCTTTGATTTCTCATAATGATGATTTAGATTCTGAATGGCCTCCTCCATTGATATAGGCTCCTTAAACTCAATCCTTTCCTTGAATGATATGAAAACCCACTAATGAATCTATGAATATTGGCAGTATCCTCCTTGAGGTAAGGCACATACCTCAATAACTCCAAGAATCTACTAGTGTATTCCTCATCAATCATAGATCCCATCTCTAGCTCAAGAATTCCTTTGGCTTCATCTTAGTATCTCTCTGATAGGTACGTCTTGAATAGTCTCTTAAACTCACTCCAAGTCAACTCCTCTTCATGAATGCCTCTAATATTCTTTGCATCTTCCCACCAAATGTATGTTTTTCCTTTAATACTAAATGTAGCTATTTTGTCCTTCATGTTCACTGAGTAATAATGCAACCTGAAGAACTTGTTCACACCAAGCAACCATGCTTCGACATCCTATGACTTCTTCATTTCTCCATCAAATGTAGGTGGATTTTCTTTCTTGAACTCATCCAAAAAATATCGACCGTGATACCTATCTGAACCAGAACTAGAGTAAATCCCATATCCATTGCCTCACCTATCAGGTGTATCCAAGAATCTTCCATCCATGATAGTGTCATATATATTCAACCTGTACCCACCATGAGATATACTATCAAATTCCCCACTAGTCCTATCCTCCTACACATAGCTAATCTGAAGTGGTACCTGTCTCTACAAGTCTGAAAAACTATGAAGTATGACTACATTAACTTCTTCTTATTTTTGTTCCTGAATGATCCTATCATTATCTACTTTGTAACTCCTTATTTCTTCCTTCAAAATTCTCAATGTGTCTTCTATGCTAGAAGAGTGCCCAACAAAATGTTTCTCATCTTATCCACAGGGAGAACCTTATGAACTGTAGTCTACCATTCTTCTAGTCATCTTGGATATTCTCTTCCTACAAGTTATATCATGTTAGCTAAACTAAATCATAAGCAAACCAACGTACCTCAATATAGTTTGGGGAGGATATGTTGTCTACAAGACCAACTAGACTAGCATAATACATGTATAAACATAATCATATATGCATTAATCATAATTTTCAACCATTATCTAGGTATCAATGCTTGATCATACCACCCACATACCATTACCTCATGCATGACAACTACAACCATATCAATCTATGCATAACAATATATAAGCTCTGACATTCATAACCAACATACATTCATGATGACTACATCCAACAACACAACATCCACTTCCACATGGCAACGCCATTGCAACAATGACCACCATCATGCATACACACAAGTACGTAGAGCATAAGCATAGAGAACACATATATGCAACCGAAATGAATGCATGACTAACACACCGCTCATCTTATCCAAGGGGTGAACCATGCTTTGATACCACTGTGTAACCACCTCCTTCCACATTTACCCAAGCTACTCGGTCTAGTGGGGTAAACATGTGACGATAGGATACTATGATGTGACTCAACTCCCTATGTATAGTTAAGGAAGTGCAACCGATAGAACTAAACCAAACTGACCTTCCACACATGGTACAAAACCTCTAGGAGCCACCCTACCCTTATAGGTGATAAACCCTTCAATAAACTGAAAATATCACCATATAACACCCTATTCACTCCCTTAATAAGCCATGTGTGTGACTATGGGCCTCTAATCTCTTCCACCGTAAGGGAAAGCCAACAACTGTGGACTTTCTTAGCTACTTCAATGCCAACAACCCTAGATTTTGTGGCACTTTTTCACTGTTAGGAATAAGGCCACTTCCCATAACTCCATGAAACCTTCAAGAATTATAAATAACATCAAAACATGAGTATGGATGCAAAAATTTTATCAATGAACTGACTGGACCCCTATTAGCCATGACAGTCATTTCATCAAACATGTCACAAATATGCATTCTGAAGATCATAACAACATATATGAGCATAGGGGTATAATTCTTATTTGAGAATCATTAGGAAGAATTGATGCCTCATCACAATAGTTGCATTACCCACTATTAGCTCACATATTCATTGTTCATTCATTTACTAGGAAAAACATGATGAGAGCCATACATCAAAATTGCTATAAATAATTCTCATAACCAACATATAAACCATGAAAATAGCAAGGATATGACAACCATATAAATCACATAATAACAAGTACATTTTCCCATCAAATACAAGAGGAAACAAGCTCTTATTAACATATGCAAAATGAAACCAAGCGTGGGACTTACACGAACCACCTGACCATAGATTGGGCTGAAACAAATATTTCTTTCAGCCAATCACCCCCGTGCCATATTCCAAACATTAATATGGGATCTCATGGAACAAATCAAACAAAACCAAATCAAGGCTTCAAGAGGACAAACCACCTCAACCCTTAACTAGTGATTCCAGCTCTCAGTCAAACACCACTAACCATCAATAGATCGGTCTCTATCCAAGTTGTCCAAGGTTCGAGAGCATTTGTTCCAACCATAGCTTCCAAGACTAGTAACTCAACCCACAGATGTTGTCGAGATTCCAAAGAGTTTCTCCAACCAGGGATTCCATGACTAGTAACTCAACCCACCAAGGGATTCTAGAGAGTTTTTCCAACCAAGGCTTCCAGGACTAGTAACTCAATCGAAGATGTTATAGGGCTTCTAGAGAATTTTTCCAACCAATGATTCTAGGAACTAATAACTCAACCCACAGCCAAAGGAACATGAGAACCGAACAAAAAAGAAAGGTAAAACCCACAATGCCATGGTTATCAAAGAAATAGAAAGGCTAGGAAAACCCACTATAAATCTAGGAAAACCTCCATGCCAATGAAATATTATAACCAAGACACCACATCCATGTGCCATGCATGCCAAACTAGCAAGGAAATCATACATGTAATTCAGTACCTGCAAGAAAAACCTGTTGTAGTTGTTAATCCCGATGTCCTCTTGCGCTTTTCTGCTCTTCCTTTGCCTTCTTGATCCAAATCCCAAGTATGCCACACTCCTCCAAAAATGCTCCAAGAAACATTTAAGTGTCCAAGAGTATGAGAGAGAGAGTAGAAAATGAGGGCTCCAAAACTAAACTAGCAAAAAACTACAAATTGATCACGAGAAGCCTTTTTATTAATGAGACCACTATTTTCTTCAATTTTTCATTATTTTCCTTCATTTTCTTCCTAACATGAAACCTGTGACCTTTCACCTCCCTTTCCTCCTCTTTTCCATTATTTTGATAAATAAATTCCAATAAATGCTGCATACCTTTTCAAATTCGTTGCCATTACATTTTCCAATTTACTTAGCCATTGATTAATCACAAGTGATCCCCATCACTAGGTTTTTTCCCAACATTCATCTTGGAATATGTGTTCCATGACCTTGGTTATTATCTCGCCTTTATTAACTTTATTACATGGATTTTTAACTAGGGAAATTACATCAATTTGCTTGATGTACTCATTAGCATAATAGAAATACTCATATGATATATACCCCTCTATCATAGACCCCTCGGGTTTTACCCTTTGTCAAACAAAACCTTTCAATTTCTTCATGTACCTCTCTAAGAATAACATCCAGTGACAAGAAATGAACCCAACTAATCCAACCTCATCTACTAGGTGAATTAGAAGATTAACTTGCAAGTCCATGAAACTCTTCAGAAATTCCTTTTCAAACATACAAAAAATCTCAACTATATCTTGATGCCACCATGGAATGCTAGCCATATGATTCTCCTTTGATGTGATCCAATGTACAAATGCATATAATTTAGATATGGCACGTCATAGGTCTTAGCGAAAGTCATGGTTCACACACCCACACACGAGAAGAGGGTAATGAAACTCCAAAATAAATAATACATTATACAACAATTTTTTTTATAAAATACCTCATTACATAAAAACAAAAAATAATAAAATCATGTTTTTGACATACGTACGCTTAGAAGGTTCAAGTAGTCATGTGATTTCAACCATGACAAACGGGCATCCACATTGAAGCAATGTCGTAATGAAGACCCATATAAATAAGGCACCCTCACATTCATTATAACTTCCTTTGAGAAAGAAATACCATATTTATTAAAAACCCAAAGGACATCACCTTCTTTGAAAGACCAAGAGGGGCCAACCTCTCCTCTAGTTTCTTGTCTTGGCCAATGTTTCTTTTTATCTTTTGAAGAAATAATATCTCTTCTAAAAACCAATGTTTCACTTTATTTCGATGATATGTGCCTCCATAAAGAAGACGAAATATTTTTAAATATATGCATGGGATCTAGTAAGTGGGTAATATTAAGTTGCTCCCAATATCAGAGCTCATAAAACACAAATTTCTTTTTCATCCCAATGGGTAATTTCTCAACATAGGTGTCGAAGAAATCTAGATCGTTGAACATAGGCTCCCCATTTGAATCTAACATTTCTGCAAACTCCACATTTCTGCAAACTCCTTCTCCTTCTCTATCTCATATGGTCTAAGCCATTTAGCTGGTGTAATTATTGCAGGCCTTTGGATTTTATTTGGTTTACCATTTAAAATGGATGTTTCTCTTCTGTAAGGGTGTTCTTCTAGGAGGAATACCCTCCAGTAGTCATAAACTTGATTTCGTAGGTGGTCGAACCACTTAGCCTTCAGAGAAGGTCCACAACATTTACATCCATGCTACCCTTTTGTTACAAGACCTATGAAATTATTGTATATAGGTTGACACATTAGTGACCATGAAGATCTGAAACAATTGCAATGAATTAAATTAATATGTGAAACAATATGTTACTAAACAAATTAATAAGAATGTAATTTACCAAAGAAAACTCCTAAACCTAGATTATCAAGTGTGGTGTAAGAACATATGCCATACAATATAAAACTCATCTCTGTTGTGATGCGTCTTGATACATCATACATATGTATCCCTTCCCATAATTCCTTAAATTCATCTATCAATGGTTGTAAGTACACATCCATATTCTTCACTTCTCTTCTACTAGGGACTATGAGAGGCTACATAATATGTTCATTATTTTTGGAAAACCTTGGGGGGTACTGTTATTGATCACTACTATAGGCCAAACATAACAATTGGTGTTTTGGAGGGAATATGGGTTGACGCTATCCATGGATATGTTGAGTCATAGACTTGGCACTTCATCCTTAAATTTTTTAGGCCATTTATCCTCTATATGCTTCATGGCTATTGAACCTGTTGGTATTCACATACCTCATGAATCAATTCTATGTGAGACATACCATCCCTGAAGCATAGCTAATTATTTGCAATGTAAGTGTCTTTGAATCCTTGGCATTATAGGCATGTTCCTCAATATATTATGAGGAGGATCATGTGATTTACCTGTTTTTTAAATTACGGTACCTTCCATGCCCACATTTTTGACATATATCTTTGTTTGCATATTCTCCTCTATATAGAATACAATAATTCTAATATGCATGATATAATATGTACTCAAAACAAAACATTTTCGACAACTTCTTTGCCTCTTTGCAGCTACCTCACAAGAAATTATCACTCGAAAGAACCGTATCTTTGAATATCCCATAGTTGGTGGGGAATATAATTGTACAATGTCAATATTTAACATTCATGAAATAAACCATTTTTAAATTTGGTTGTGTGACAAAATATAAGGAAATTGATCGATCATGCAAGTCAATTACCTCAATATTGTTGAGGAACATGCATTCGACGTGCCAAACATTTATTTCGCGTTTTACAACAACATAATTGTCCCTAGATGAGTAGAATTTGACTTGCCTCCAATTCCAAAATGTGGGGTGGTTGAAACAAATTTCATGCTTTTGAATAAGGTATTAGTGATATGAGCATCATCCCCCAGCTCATAATTTTGGAATGCATCTAACAACATTGCCTCCATGGCATTTTTATCCCATAAGTAATCATCCATACCAACCTCCATTTGATTGGCTTCATTTCAAACTTGTCATGAAGAACTACTATTCCTCTAGACATTCCTAATTGGTGAATCTGGACGTAGTGGGAATTCAATAGATGGTTGATTCAACCATTCTTTTTATGCTTCCTCTCGGAGTCTTTCTCTTAATGAAACATTCCCTCAATTCGATGTTATAGTGGGGTGCTCCAAAATATGGTAGGCGGATAGTTCATCATCACTAGAATCCTAATTTCAAAAAATATTGAGTGTCATTAGTACAACATCAACTGTATTAGTAAGCATCACAATGCAATTGGTTTGTTCAAATTTTAGTATACCAAAAAATTATTATCATCGTTGATCTAGGATTGCAGCTATAATATTCCACATTCAATTTGGGAGGGTTAAGAGGCTTTCCATTTTCATCTACCAACTACTTGTGTTATGATGCTCCTGATAAGAGCTTCCAACATTTTTGAAAATAATATGGAGTAATATTTTCTGCATCTGAACTCGATTCTGAATCTGGATCCTACAAATAATTTTCATACATTTTTATTCAAATTTACATGGGTTAAAAGAAATCAATTAGATAATCAAAATATAAATAAAATCTGAACTTACTTGATATGGAAAGGGAGAACTCCGCTAAGGACTTTGATCAACTATATGGAATGAGATGGAATTTGAAAAATTTGTGTTAGATACCTATAATACTAGTGTATTCCCATTCTTTTTATTGTTATTGGAGCCCTCTATTGTTATTTTGTGCCCATGTATCCCCCATGTTGGTATTGTTGTGTCCCCATAAAAGCCAATTATTTTTATTGTTGTGCTCTTACATTATTATTTTTAAGTAGGCTCTGATTATATTGTGACCCCTTAGACTCATATATATACCAAAGAGGTATTGTCATTTGGATCATCAAATAATTGTTCATTTATGTAATGTAAAGGAGGTTTCCCCCTTGAAATGGATAGTTTTTAAGTCGTTGATATATCTTTTCTTCAGCTTTGTTAGTTGGTTGCATAACATTTGGTATCAAAGCTTTGGATTCTAGGGTTTCGCTTCTTCAAACATGACATATTCGAATTTTCACTATAACTTTGTTTCTATGAGGCTTCAGAAGTTGAAATTTCGACCACGTCGAGATGAAATATTGGTGAACTTCATGTATGACTTTTAGATCTTGGTTCGCTATATTTTTGGAGATATTATTTGAGTAAGTTAGGGTTGTTGCAAGCTCTAGAAGTTCATCTCAAACAAGTGACCTAGATAAAATCGTCATAACTTTCTCTCTGAGCATCAGATTTGAAATTTGTAAAACGGAACTAAAATTACATGAAATTTAGTTTTTTTGTATCATTTTCAGTTCTGAAGGTCAAAACGGTGACACGTTGCACTCCATACGAGTTTTCTCTATTGAACGAGTCTATAATCAAGTCATCGTGGCAGATTGGGCATAAATCTTTGTTGAAGAATCCAATCTCATCCTGAATTGTGGGATTGGAACGAAGACTCATAGGGATACTATAGGACGTAATTTTAGACCTTGGAGATCTGAAATTACATAGATATAACAAATTCAATATCGAGCTCCTACAAAACAAGAAATATGTGTGTAGTTTTTTAAATTTTTGTATAAATTTTGTTTGAAAAATCAGTTTGAAGTCATTAAAAGGGCATAATGAAGCATAAATATCATTGTTTGATTCAAAAATGCCTCAAGAAAAAATGGATATACCTAGTAAGCAACCAAAAAGCTCTACTATGATGCATGAAGAAGAGGAAGAAATGTAATATGATATATCAAAATTACAAGACCAAGTGCAACAAATCTCACTCTCGCAAAGAGTAACCAAAAATGAATTGGAACCTAAGATGGATGGTTTAGAAGAAAAAATAGAAGGCAACATGGAGTTTTTTAAAGTAGACATGGATGCAATTAATGTCAAGTTTGAAGGGTTGACAAAGTTGTTGCAAGAAATACTTCCCGGTGGTGATAAGGTAATCCATGAAAATCATGATGAGGACAAAAAGAATATGAATTATGATTTTAGAGAGTCCAATGTGGGGTTTAAGAACCACAACATTCTAAATATAGATATGAGGAATTTTGATGGAAAGGATTCAGTAACATGGATACTACAAAGGAGCAATATTTTGATCCCTGTGATGTGTAACACAGAAAAAAGGTACACATTACATCTTTATATTCAGAACCTAATAAGTTTTTATGGTATCAATGATTTTTTTCTCGTAAACCACTTGTCACTTGGTCAATTTTTAAGGAGGAAATGATAGCACATTATGAGGATACAAAGAGCAACACCTTATTTATCCAATTGATAAATCTCAAACAAAAGGGTTCAATGGCGAAGCACATTGAGGACTTCCAAAAATTTAATATCAGGGTAACTGATATTCCAGAAGAGCATAAGATTGATGTTTTCATAGGGACTTTCATGGGTAACATCCAACATGAGGTTCAACTTTTGGGAACCTAATTTACTGTGAAGGAATTCAAGGTGGAAAGAAAATTTGAAAGAAAATTATGGCAACAAGGAAGTCTACAACTCATAATTATAAAGATGGAAGTGTTGTTGCTCCTAGTCTTCTGCAGCCTACAAGGTTGAAGTCGCAAAAATTGGAGGAAAAAAAGAGTAAAATGATTTTTTTAGTTGTGATAACAAATACACTAAAGGTCATAAGTGTGCTGAGAAGAAATTATTCTACATAGATTGTGAAGGGGAGGAAGAAAAGGAACAAGAAACATCAAAAGAGGAGGATATACACCAGGAACCAACCCCAGAGAAAGAAGAAATGAATCTGACCGTATCTTGTAATGCATTGGAAGGAATTACCACTCCTCAAACTCTCAAGGTAGAAGGATATATGAAGAAGAAAAAGGTAATAGTGTTGATTGATTCGAGTAGTACCTATTAGCTCTACTACAAGTTTCAGCGTTTAAAGGTCAATTTTCAGGACTGATGATTGGTTGTGCTGAGAAAGGTTCCCACAACAGTCATTCTGCTCTTCCTCCTTCAGTTTCTTCACACCTTCTTAACCTCCCGTTGTCCCTATTTTCATTCAAAATCCTTTGTAAACCTTGAACTCCCTTCTATTGTGCTACCTTTGATTTTCCCTATGCGATGCGATCAGATCGCAAATCGCATCCATGCCCGATGCCTCAATTGACTCTCTTAGATTCTTCTGACACGATGTTGCAATGTGATCTAATCGCTATCACAAATCGCGTCCACGACCTGTTGCCTCCGGTATGGCCTGTGTCTTCTACCGATTGCGATATGTGATATGCGATCTGATTGCGAATTGCACCCATGTGTTAAATCTCCTACTGCCTTTGTCTTCCACTGATACGATATCGTGATCTCTCCTTCTTCGTCCATTTATTTAATCTAACGGCTCATATTCAAATTGCGCCTTCTCATCGCCTCTCGAGAGCAGATCTTGGCTATTCTTCTTGCCATCCGACAGCCAATTTTTTGTCTCAGTCCCTGTTCGTTTTCCAAGTGTTTCCAGGGTATTCATTAGTGTTTTGGGACCAATTTTGGGCACGCAAAGAAGCGAATTATGATCCAGCTACCACAATTAAGGAATGGCATGGTCAAGGACAATAAAGGACACCCTCGAGCAGTTCAAGTATGCGGCAGCTATGGAAGTTTATCCAGTCAACCTTCCACCTGTTCAAGGAGTACACCAAAGTACAGATAGAGCCATTTTGTTCATTAAAATGTTCAGATTGTAGCAGGAATCCCATATCTAAATGTAAATGTGGTTGGTAATCCATTAAGACACCTCCATGCATAGCCTAGCAGAGATTTTTGTAAAATAAACTCTATATATAGCCAGAAACACGATGTAAAGGATTGATGAGTGTTAGATGAGTGTTAGTATGTTGTAAGTTTCAACTTCTGGAGGTTGTAAATACACCATGGTGGGACCTCCTTATAAGACTAGTAGGCAGTTCTCCTAGTGATAAGGAGGAAGAGGTGGAATTTTTTTGTTGTACTGTGCATCTCTAAGAAACCTGAATAGCGGAATGAAACATCTCTCTAGAAAGAGAGATTCCCTTTGCTCACTCGTAAATGCTAATTTATAGGCGGGTGAGACCTGCAGCGTCTGGTCTTCATTTCCAACTAATACAAGCTTCTTTTGCTGTCATTTGCTATTTTTTCACTTCTTCTATGTTCCAGGCTGTGCCTGTTTTGCATTAATTCATGTTTCTATGAGCATTTGGCATCAGAGGGGTTGTAATCCCACTTCTGTGTTAGAATTTAGCATGTTTCATTGAATTTTCTTACAAGTTTATGTTGTTTTAATACTAGAGAGCTATCATCTTGTCTTTGTATTAGATAATAGATTTACAGACCTTTTAGCTGGTCGCAGCCAGCCATCACAGGGTCCTGTGCATCTGTTGGTGTGATCAGTCTTCTCCATCCTCATGTTTTCCTTAAGCTGTGAGTAGTTGGTGGTTAAAAGCCTTGTAGTTTGGGGGTGTTCACCCATGTCCGGGGTTAGTCATAGTGGGAGT